>CDMY01000336.1:132305-240228 GCA_001179505.1 Vitrella brassicaformis | reverse complement strand
GGGGGGGGGGGGGGGGGGGTCCCTGGGGTCACTGTCTCACCTCCGATAGCTTCTATGACGGACTGCTCTGCCGCCTCGGACGTCTCGGCTTCCCCCTCGTTCTCTGGATGCTGCAGGATATCTATCCTCTTCTCAGATGGGGCGGGGGCCAACAAGGAGAGAGCCAGAGCCGTCCCAGCAGCAAACACAATCCAGTTGAGTCTGCAAGGGAGGGAGGGAGGGACGCGGCAAAACAAGGATCAACGGATGCAAAGAAACAAAGACAGATACGTACGTCAACACACGCTGATCACCTACTCTGATAGCTTCAAGTCTCCATCGCCCTCCGTATGCACCTTCTCCAGCAGGGACAAGAAGGCCGCGTAAAGGGCCATAGCACAGAACCACGCAAACGCCGCCGTGACGGACTTGCCCGCCTTCTTGAAGGCGGCCTGTTTAATGGTGGGCTCGTTTGGCGTGAGTGTGCCGAGGATGCCGAGAGTGAAGGCCGCCACAGCGCTGAAAACGATGAAGAAAATCCAATGCCTGCAAAGCCCCCAGATACGCAGACAGAGAGGCTGAGGTTTTCATATCTTCGCTCGTGGATGCCGAAAGCAGCTCGAATTACCATGCCCAGTAGAGTTGATTGTCGTCTGTTTGGTGATCGTAGTCGGGTCTGTTGTCGTTTATGACGTCGTACCTAGAACCAACCCAACCAACAAGGGGACATGCAATACATGCAATACATGCAATTTATCCATCGCATCATTTCTTTCTTCTCGTGCCCGACCAGAATTCGACAAAGAGGAAGGGCAGGGTGTCAGATATCAGGTCAACGGTCTTTGAGAACACCCGCACTGTCAGCAGCGGCGACTTGTCGGACGGACTCACCGTCCGGACCTCAGAGTCTCTCGTCCGCCGCTGGAGCGCCTCGAGAAGCACCTGACGATCGAAGCAGAACACATCAGTGCAGCACACTGAAATCTCAATCAATGGAGGCGTCTGTGGTATGTCCATGGCATTGCCTTGTGGGCGTATACAAGGGAATAGACCACGAGCACACTCAGCACTGTGGCCACAGCAGCAGCGACATAGGTGGCCGTGCACCCCTTGTCGCATTCGTCAAAGTCCCTCCGGAGCTTGGCCTTCAAGTATTGGTACCAGCCCAGCCACGCGGCGAAGGCGACAGCTTTGGTAAAGAGCTCCGCCGCCCTCACAACCACCGCCAGGACAGGTCTACCCTGCTGCGGTGGCCTCCGCGTGATCATTGCCAGTAAGTATCTCCGACGAAAGACGTCTCCTAGGACGTCACGGCGGAAGGTAGATCACAAGTGAGCCTGAAGGGGAAGGACGGGGGCCTGGAGACGCCCCCAGCGCAACGGCGGCTGAAATAATGGGACGGGAGATGAACAGGTGGGAGAGGGTCCCGTGCACGAGGCAGCAGTAAAGGGGGGTTCCAAACATGTGGCTATGGGGCCACCTGACCTTAATCCTGGGGCTTCTAGCGACGGCTCTCGCAGGAAAGAAGAAAGAACTTCACCTGCGACCCGACAAGAAGCCGCCATCAAGCGCCTCACAGGGCTTCGCGGCGTATGTGTTCCCCCTCGCCGGCAGCAAGGGCGCGTCGCCGCTGACCAACATCCTCCTGCGGGCAAAGGACAGCGGGCTTGGCAAAAGGGATGTGGACATCACGGCAGAGGGCGCCCGGAGCGGCTTCAAGGAAGGGACGCTTGACCAAAGCGACGACGGCGAGACCCTCATCTTCACCCCCGACGAGCCCTTCGACACTAACGAGATAGTGACCGTGACCGCCAGGCAAACGGACAACGGGCAATCGTTCCAGTGGAGCTTCAAGACGGCCAGTGGGGACATGTTCGATGCGAGCAAGGAAACGTTCCGCATCAACGAGACGATATTTGGTCAGGCGCTGAGCGAGGACGGCGCCGACGTATCGCTGCCGCAGCGGCTCGCCCAGAATGACAGCTCCTCCTCACGGCACAGCGCCCCCCTCAACAGCCTGTGGGAGACCGTCTTCGACATCCTTCTAAAGAATCAGCGGGAGGAGGGAGGAGGAGGAGAGTGGAGAAGTGTCGCCAACTATACGGATGAGGATGAGGGCGATGAGGGCGATGACGGCGAGGATGATGACTACCCGATAGAAGAGACCGACACAGCAGCAGAGGAGCCACAGCCCGACACAGATGTGGGTTATGATTATGAGCCGACAATAGGGGAATTCAACGACACCACAATGACCGGTCAGCCGCAGGAGGACGACGGCCACGACACATGGCATGATGAGAGCACGCCAACGGAGGAGGCAGCACAGAAAGAAGAAAGGGACCACGAGAAAGGACTGGAGGAAGAGGAACAGGAGAGCGATCTTGACGCGGAAGCAGAGGAGACTCCAAAGGCTGCCGACGCTGCTGACACTGAAACGTACCCTGTGTACGATCCATGGGATGAGTGGGAGGCGGCCATGGGCGCATGGGCCGAGGCCGAGACCGATGGAAAGGGGGACAACAAGACGGGGAAGGGCGAGGCTCGGCTGCCGCTATCAGAGTACCTCACGCTGCCACCAGACCACCCACAGGTACACCCACACCACACCACACCCCCAGAACAACCAGCCCTCCCCCTGCATGCTATCTGTCTTCCCTCTCCCTAGGTGATAGTGACGCAGCCCCGTCAGCCCGGCACGGCGGCCGGCCACATTTTCACGGCCCACATACGGCACCCGGAGCACGTTTCCCACGACTTCCTCCTCATCCTCGACGGACAGAGCGGCGACGCCGTGTGGTGGCACCGTTTCGACTACTCCAACCAGGGGTGGCACGGCTGGAGCGTGAGGGACCTCAAGCTGCACGACAACGGACAGGTGACGTACCACGACCGGGCGAGGAATGGGTGGGTGGTGCTCAACTCGAGGTACAAGGAGGTCGACTTCATCACACCCAAATACGGTACGTACGGTCGGTGAGCGGAGCGGGACGGCCGACACAATGAATGCAATGAGACGCTTCCACACGCACCCACCGTGTGTGCGTGTGGCATGCATTTGTTGACCCACCCAGGTTATGCGTCGAATGGTCACGGCATCCAGATCGACAAGAAGGGTCACCGTCTGATCCTTGCCAACGACAAGCGGCACAAGAACATGGCGGCATTCGGGGGCAGCCCCGCTGGCCAGGCGCTGGGCGTCATCATCCAGGAGCTAGAACCCAACGGACGGACGGTGTTTCAGTGGTCCTCTTGGGACCACCTCTACGACCAGTTCAAGATCACCGAGCAGAAATTCGACAGGGGCCAGGAGTCCGTCGACCACCTCCACGCCAACTCTGTGGTCAGCCAAACACACACACACACACACACACACACAGAGAGAGAGAGAGAGACGGATGAGGGAGATTCATGTCTGCGGGCGTGTTTGTGTGTGTGTGTGTGTGTGCATTCAGGATTGGACGCCCGACGGTCACATTTTGGTGTCGTTTCGTCACCTGTCGCAGGTGATCAAAGTCGACCGCAAGACAGGCAAAGTCATCTGGCGGTTCGGCGGCACCAAAGAGACGTCCAACTCATTCGACCTTGACAACCCCTTCTACTGGTACGTCACCTCACGTCACCCACGCAGCTCAGCCACCCCACCTGTGCGTGTGTGTGTGTCTCTCTGTCTGTGTGTGGGTGTGTGTGTTGCCTTCATTACAGGCAGCACTCCGCCCGTATGACAGAGCCCGGTGTGTTGACGGTGTACGATAACCACAACGAGCACCCGCCGGAGGAGTCGCGGGCACTGGAGTTCCACCTCGACGAGAAGAGCATGAAGGCCAAACTCGTGTGGGAGTATAAACACGACCCGGTCGGTGTGTGAGCTGAGCTGACCTGAGCCAACCATGGCACGCTTAAAGCAGAGGACGGCTCTTCTTTGGTTTAATGCTGCAGCCTCGTTACGGCTACGCAATGGGGTCTGTGCAGGTGAGAGGGCACTCTAGCTCCGACACCTTCATCACCACATGCGCTGTCTGGTATATGTATACCACAGACGTTGAGCAACGGCAACAAGGTGATCAGTTGGGCGGGTGTGGAGCCGCAGAGCGAGCCCTTCTACACCGAGGTGAGCCGTGACGGCAGCAAGCTGCTGGAGTTCCGGTTCGCCAACGGCATGGCCTACAGGGCACTCAAGAGCCCCTGGGCCAGCAGGGGGGAGGGCAAACCCACACTAGTCCTCAACGCAGACACCGACCCACCGAGACTGCACTTCAGCTGGTGGGCCGCGTCAGCAGACACTGATACATCCCATTGATGAATGGCATCTGTGTCTCCCTCCCTCCCTCCTGTGCACAGGAATGGCGCGACAGAGGTGGCCACATGGAAGGTCAAGGCCGGCCAGCTGGGCAGCCCGCTTCAGCTCGTCACATCCGTCCCCCGCGAGCACTTTGAGACCATCGTCACCCTGCCCCACCACAACACCCACTCGCCCGTCAACAGCTGTGTCCGCTACAAGGCCGTCGCACTCGACAAGGGCGGCACATCCATCGGCCGGTCCAACGTCGTCGACTCGCCATGGTGCGTGTCCAGGGGCGCCATGTGCGTGGCGGCAGAAAAGGAGAGACACGACTGCACGGAGGGGCAGGGGTTCATCACACAGGAACAGTGCGAGCAGCGGGGGTGTTGTTATCGGCCGCCTGGCATTGCCGGGGGGAAGAGGGAGGGACAGCCCTGGTGCTTCAGGCCACTTCATGGTGGGGCATCAGGCAAGGACGGGCAGCAGCAGGGGAATGTGTGTGCAGCGTGGGGCAAGGAGACCAGGGCCGCCTGTGGGACGCCCGGCACCAACAAGCAGGCCTGCGAGGTGAGGAAGGAAGCGCGGCCCCACACGCCCGTTGCACTCCTCCTCTCCTCTCTCTGTCCGTGTGTGTTCTGTCTGTCTTCAGGCGCGTGGCTGCTGCTGGGACCCGCAGGGCCCTCAGGGGCAGCCCTTGTGCTTCCACGCTGGGGACACGTGCAGTGTCGTTGGCAAAAGGCGGCTGGCGTGCGGGAGGGGGCTGGGCGGCGACCAGTGCCGGAAGCGGGGGTGCTGCTACGACGAGAAGAAAGAACAGTGCTTCCTGCCCGACAGCACACTGCCGACATAGTCAGTCGAGTGAGTGAGTGAGGCGTGTGCAGTGCGGTGCAGTGCGTGTGGCGTGTTTTTCACAGCCTATTTAACCCATCCATACCACACCTTTACCTGCCTGTCGATTGTCGGTTGCTGTGCGCGCGTGCTGCTGTGCGTGGTGGCGCCTCTCTCTCTCTCTCTCTCTCTGAGCGGGCGATATAGTATTTGCATTTGTGTTGGTATTAGTTTTCATATAGTTAGTTGTGTGCTGTGTGTGCAAGCTCTTCTCACTGACTCTCCTGATCTGTAGGCAGAGGCCTTTGTTCGTTTGTTTGGCGCGTTAGTCTGATGGATGAGCTGCCCTTGTTCGTATTTGTCCACTGCTATAGATAACTCATTTTGGCCTCGGTATGCCTGCAACTTCATGGATGGATCGTGGATGCCCTCCTGAATGCCTGCCTACCGGTGTCTGCTGTGTGTGTGTGTGTGTGTGTGTGCGCGTGTGTGGTATCTGAGTTGGTGTCATGCCACTCCCCTTCTCGCCTGTCTCGATGACGCGATTGATTGATGATGGTGTCAGTCACGTTGTCGAGTAGTGCTGAACCATGACGAGTCAGCCTATCACTTCGTTGGCCACTCCGCCCACAGACACATCCATCCATCCATCGCCCTATACAAATCACCCCATCAACCAACGTCATCAATACGAGGCACTGCACGCCACCCAGCCCTCCTCTACACACAAAGCAAACATCACTCACTCATTCATCCCATGCAATAATTACACGCACCAAAAACGTCCCGCCCGCCGCTGGCAGGCCTCTCCCCACCTCATTTCCCACCCCCCACACTGATCGACAGACAAATCACTGTCTGTTAGCTGGCCGCCCTCGCCTGCCCCCACATGTGAGCAAACTGCCCGCCATCTCGCCGCCACTGCTGGAACGCCGAGAATGGGCCGTTTGCGGCCAGCTGGGGTGACCCGCCGGTGAACCCTCTCACGAGTCTGTCCCAGACGGCTGTAATAGAGGGGCTGCTGCTGCTGCTGCTATCTGCCTGTTGCGATGACGAGCAGGCTGTTGCCGCCGAAGGCTGCCGCGAATTGTGCGTGTGCTCGAAGGGGAATCGGGGCAGCGGGAGGTCCTGGGGGAAGAAGCGCCCGTACGTTTGCGGCGGGGCGACGCCGCATGACGAGCTGACGTTGGTGAGGAGGGAGGGGTGCTGGTGGTGGGGGGAGGGGGAGGGGGGGTGTGGCAAGCGGACGTCACGCTGGAAGACGCGCCGCATCTCTGCGCCACTTGCCGTGGTCAGACGCTGAGGCAGACGGGCAGACAGACAGCCAGCAGCGACACGTATGACGTGTGGGTGGATGGCTGGCCATCAAGTGAACTGTGTCTTGTTTGCTTCTTACTTACCACTGTCATGTGTCTGCCGTCGTGTGAGAGCTGCCGGAGAGCTGTGAGGGCCGTCGGGGCACCGTGATGCCCATAGCGACGCTCCATGAACAACCTACACCCACGTACAGACAGACAGACAACCGAGCAGAGCACCACACAAGGCATTCACAACGGATGGCTATTTCGACGAACGAATCAGAATGGGATCTGTTAATTTACTTGTGTCCGTCCCATCTGGCCGTGTCGAATGTGACTTTGCCGTCGTGTCCCTTGTTGGTCGAGGGCGGGCCCCCGATGCTCATGGCCTCCAGCTGCCGACCGTAGGTCGTGTGGTGCTCTATCAGGATCCGCGAGCCGTCCTGGCGGATCACCTGCACCGGAGTGATGGCGCGGGCCAGGCGGATCTTGAGCGAGCTGTAGCCCTGCGCACGCAGGAAGTCCTCCAGCCCCTCGTTGCGAACCAGACGCCACTGCAACCAACACACACACACACACACACTGACGCAGCACGACCAACGCATCCCGAAGGCCAGGCACCGACCTTGCCGCTGAAGTCCGGTTTGGCGTGAGTGTGTCTTCCGGCCACGTGTGTTCGGCTCTCGGCAGGTGCGTCTAGCGACTGCATCTGCGCCGTCCGCCGCCGAGACGACGATGAACGAGCAGAGAACACATCGCTGGTCCGGCGTGGAGGCGCTGAGACGCTTCGCCCCTCCCCTGCACCAACAGAACAGAACAAACAGCAGACACACAGACTCAACCATTCACTTCACTTCACCACACTCAGCCAGCCAGGTGCCTCTGAGTGAGTGTGAGCGCTGCTTTGCCTACCCCTGTGTGGCGTGTCCCTTGGTGTGACGGCCATGACCTTGCGCGCAAACAATCCCGCCAGCAGGACAGTGGCGATGCCCATGAATGAGGGTGAAGACCAAAAAGAAAAGAAAAACCGCCGTCTGCGCCTCCCCGAAACGAAACGACGCCCAGGGTCATCACATGGTGGAATCGCTCGTCTCATAGACAGACACGCAGGACAATCCCGCGTTCGTCTTTCCCCACCACTGCTTCTGTTAGTTTCACGGCTCGAGCTCGGACGCGAGCTCTAAGCCAAAAACCCCGATCCGCCAAAAAAGGGAAAGGCAAACGGAGAAAAGGGGGTCTCGCAGCGGTATAGCTCTAGGCGCCTATCCCCTCTGCAGTGACGAGGGATACAGAAATATAGATTTCGCATCGGTTCGAGGAAGGACCATCAGCGTTGTCTGTGTCAGTTGTTGGGCCTTCCTTCTGCAGACCGACGCTTCGAGGCCCGGCACGTTGTTCGTTGTGTCCAAGACTGAAGGAGATCACCTCTAATCGTTGAGTCCTGACCGCATCGGCCTCCATCACATTGACCTGAAGACTTATCGTTGGTAGCCATGGCGGCATGCACGGCTTTCGACGACGACAAGGCCTCTATAGAGTCTGTTGCGTCTCTCACGAGCACTTCCGCCCTCCCCCTGCCCCACCACCCTTCGAGCACCCACTCCGACTCGTCCACCGCATCGCCGCCCAAGAGCCCCTGCAGTTCAGTAGCAGCTGTCGGACCGTCCAGCACCACTACAGACAAGACCAGCACACCAGACCTCAAGCAGCGCGGCATCGCTCCGACCGTGACCCTCTTCTCTGCGTCGTTCGCGGATCCGCTGGGGGTGGGGCGTGACGGCCTGACGGGCAAGGGTGGAGGTGGAGGTGGAGTGGGTGCGGTGCAGCTGAAGGAGGGAGGGGGTGGGGTGAGCGGCAAGGGCAAGGGCGATGGCGATAGCGATGATGGCAGTGATGTGGCTGAGGACGGTGTGCTGTTGGTGTTTGAGATGCTGCCCAAGCACCCCTTCAACCGCGCCAGCATCTGGCACCGTCACCATGACACGGAGGGCTGGCCCAAGCCAGCCGAGGGTGGCTGCACGATACCCAAGACCACCATCACCAATATCCCCAACACCAATATCCCCAAGACCAACACACCCATCAGCACAGCCAAGAAGCGCGTGGATGGCGGTTTCCCCGCCACCTCGCCCACTCGCGGCGGCGGCGGCCTCTTCCGGCACGCCTTCTCACAGCTGAGCAAGAACAACACGACCACCGGCACACACACGCCCCCTACCCCCATCACTACCATCATCCGGAACGACTCCCTGAGCGCGTCCAAGGGTGCGGCACAGACGGGTGCGGGTGCGTCTGTGAGGCCTGCACCGCGCCGCGCTGACGATATTCTGGCGGTGTTGGCCAGGGCCATGCAGGAGAAGGGCGAGGGGGAGGGGCAGGGGGTCATGACGAGAGCGCAGGCCGTCGTCGGATCGGCTGGTGTGCGCATGGCGGGGGCTGCTGCAGCCCGTGGTGGTGGCGGTACAGGTACATTGCCATCTGCGGGCGGTGCAGGTGCATGTGCAGGTGGTGTGGGTGTGGAGCCGTATCACGCGGGCATGTATGGAGAGGCTACGGGGACGGGGGTGAAGGGGCAGGAGTGGGGGCACTTTAGAAAGGCTGTCGGCCGCGGACTCAGACCCGCTGGTAAATAGCGTATCTGCCGCACGGACGGATAGATAGAGTGGCGTGTGTGTTGTGTGTGATGTGGTGTGTGCTGTGTAGGTTGCCGAGTGGTTTCCCCTCTGCAGCCCATGGGGTCGTTTCACGCCGGCCGCCCCATTCCCTTCTCACAGGCACCGCCCAACAGAAACGAATATGCCAATAGGTACTGGTGGTGCTATTGATGGACGTGTGTGTGTGTGTGGATATGGGACAAATCGGCCGGCCCTTGCCTTTGTGTGCGTGTATGGCGTGGGTTGTTGTTCAGGTCTGGCTGCGCCTTCCTGCAGCCTGGAAGCACCAAGCCCCACTGCAGCAGCGGGCCGTTCTTCTGAATGCTCACACACACACACAGACACACACACACACACAGGCACTACCGACTCTCTCACTGAATGGCTCCCTCGCTGTCTGACTGAGTGCCTGACTCTCTCTGGCTGTTGTGCATTGGCATTTGGCCGGTCGGTTGTGTTGGTGTGGCGGTCCGTAGTGGCCCCGTGTGCGCTACGTTCTGCCAGCCAGGGATTGTGAGGACTTAGGTGGGTGTAGGTGTAGCATGGACGCATCACATCACATGGATGGGATCGGATGCGATGCGATGCATGGTGTGAGCGGTGCGGTGCGGTGTGGCTGACTGCTTATGTGTGTGTGTCTGTGAATTAAGTGACTCGCCGACGTGGATGTGGCTGACTGAGTCGATGGATGGATGGATGGTGTGTATGCGGAACCCTGACTGACTGATTGACTAATGAATGTACAGCAGTACCGGCCGACAGACATACGCGCATTCATTCAAACCAACTCATTTCACCCACTGGTAGAGAAGATTACGAGTCGGTACCCCACCACCCCTCCCTCCCTCCCTCCCTCCCTTAAGCATAAGCAGAACTCAGACATCGAGCCAAGAGCACCAAGCAACCGTGGGACAAGCTAGCAGGCCTGCTACCATACCATCTCGATGAATTCTGCATGTCTCTTGAGTCACTGTATGGCCGGGGAGGGGCCCTGGGACAAATCCATGAACATCTGAACACACACATTCACACAAACACACACACGTGGACACACACGCACGAGCAGAGCACATGTGTCATGTGTGGGGTGGCTGACCAGGTGGCCGCCACCAAATCGAGGCGGGCTCAGCATCGACATGGACTGCACACACACACACACCACATCACATCAAGAACACGCGCATCGCGTACACAGTTGAAGCCGTCTGTGTGTTGTGTGTGCATGTTGGCTGACCAGGAATCGTCCCCTCCATTCGATGGGCCCCGGCCGCCCCTCGCCCAGCGACTGGCTGCACACGTGCTTCGGGCTGCCGTACTCGGCCACGTTCCAGAAATCCAACTTACCAGAGACATCGATCGACCCACACACACATGTTGACTCGAAGGACGATATGGATGGATCCGGTGGCTGGCTGACCTGTGGCGCGACAGGTCTGGAGGGGGGTCCCCCCTGGTATGAGGATGCGGCGATGAAGGGGCCGTTCATGCGGATGCTCGGCACCTGGATGTGTCTGCCGGTCGGACATAGCATACACACACACGGTTCCATGTGTGTTGGTACCAATGTGTCAGTCAATGAACCTCGTGACGCGTCTGCGGGCCGTCTTGGGCGCCTCGAGAGTGAACTCACACCGACCACCTGACGCCCCAGGCACAACACACGAACACTCACACTCCATGGAAGCTGCCGTTCATGTCAGTGTGTGTGTGGTCGGTGTGTCAAGGGCCTTACTTCTTCTGGTATCGAAGCAGTGTATTTTGCCGTCGTCGGTGGATGCGAAGACCCGCCATGGGAGCCGCTCAGACCCACGGCAGAAGCTCAACACGCCACACGCCCAACGGGGACCTGCATCAACAGACAGGCAGACAGGCAGACAGGCAGACAGGCAGACAGGCAGACAGGCAGACAGGCAGACAGGCAGACAGTCAGACAGGCAGACAGACAGACAGACATTGCAGGAAGGCCGGCGCGATGTATCTTGCGTGTGGTGTGGATGAGCAGACAAACCAGCAGGGACTTCGGCGATGAGTTGAGGCTCCGTGCCGGCGCGGACGTCCCAGGCCTTGACCAAACCATCCTGTAGCCAGCGATAGACGAAGCACCACGGGTAAGCAAGCAGGAAGACACATACATGTGCAGCCATCCATCCATCCACAGAGTGTGTCGGTTCCTGACCATTCCTCCGGTCCACGCGGTGGGTCCGCCCTCCAGCCCATCGCACACCACCATCGACGTCGCCTCACCCTTGTGCGCCTGCACGCGGGACACAGCACGATAGCGGCTGGTTTGGGTTGGGCAGGGGCATTATCCTGTTTGTTCACCTGTGTGTTGAACAGCAGTTTCCTGGTCGGCACGTCGAGAGCGGCCAGGTGTCCGGCGAGCAGCGGGTCGTGCAGGTCGAAAATGCCCCTCCTGGGGACGTGCTGCCAACTCCACGTCAGATACACACGCGAGCTGCTGGAAGAGACACACACACAGACAGACAGACAGACACCAGATATGAGTGCATCAGCGCTGTGGCGTGGCGAACAAGTGCGTCAATCATCGTGTCAGTCACATTGACTGACTGACCTTGACAGGTATGCCTGTGAGACGCTCTTGTTGTGAGCCACCATGAGAGTGCGCGACCGCTGCGGCTTGCTGAGCATGGGTGGAGCGAGGTCGCCGCCCACCCCAGTGCTGCCGCCGCCCTGAGATGAGGCCATGACGCCATTGGTGGTGGGATGCTCGGCAGGGACGCACTTGAGTGACGACCACTCATCATCGTTGCTGGGCAGCTCCCATATCCTGAGGGAGGAATGGAAAGAAAAAACCCATTGATGGACGGACGGATGAACGGACATCCATAAGTGTGTCTGTCTGTATATGCCGCACGCACCGAATCCGTCCGTCGTCTCCGCCCGTCACCGCCATGCCCCACTGCACCTGCAGACTCCTCACACGGCCTAGACATTACATAGGCATCGATCGCATCAAACACAAAAGACAGATATCCATACAAAGAAAGAGGCAGTGAGTGCAGTAAGCAGCAAATCTGCGACTGGCAGGCTGACCTTGGTGCAGCTGGGGCCAGTAGCCCTCGACCCGCAGGTTGATCGCTGGCGGGCACTTGGCCACGTCGTTGCTAGCCTTCTTCTTGGAGCCGCCCTTGGTCGGGCCGCCCTTGGCCTTGGGAGCACTGCGGGTCGTCAACGCCACGACGTCACCTGCCATAACACCAACACACCGCTGCTCGGCTCGGCTCTGCTCTGCTCTGCTCTCTTTCCATCAGCACCGAGCTAACCTGTGTTGGTTGCTGCGAGGAGAAGCCCAGGATGGTCCCGCATGCCCAGTGCGGTGACGGGCCGCCCCTCGTTGTCCATGTGGTTGACGCGAAACGACGTCAGCGGCGACGGTATCTCCCGCTCCCGCACCACACCGTTGTCCCGCGACCAAGGCGCCTCGCCCGGCAGCTGCACCAGGGGGGTGGCGGGCTGCGACAGACCCACCTTGGACGTGGGGCCGTACAGCGAAGGGATGGATGAGGCGGCGGCCGCTGCAGCTGCTGCAGCTGCAGCCGCGGGGATGGAGGGCGGTGGGGGCATCGAATCAGGTCGGTCTTCACACCCACGGACAGATTGAGAAGTGGGTGGTATCCATGACTCAGGTGAAATGATGATGTGTGTGTACCTATATCGATGTCCATGGGTGCCTCTCCACCTTTGGCCTTCTTGGCGGCCGTCTCGTCGTCCACCGCCCCGCCCATCTCCTCCGGCGGCCTCTTGACAGCAATCGAGGGCACGGCCAGAGCCGACGAGGGACTGGTCGCGTCACCCAAGGGACGCTGCACACACGGAGGCCAGGTACGAGAGAAGGCACTCATGTGTACAATACGCGCGTTGTATATCTTACGGCGATGGCGAGTGTGGTGAATGGCAGCCTTGACGGATTGTCTTTGAGTTTGTTGAGCCACAGGACGGCAGATGAGTAGGCACCGCCCTTGGCGTCCCACACTGCATTGACACACAAACACAACAAACAGGAAGGTCAATCATGCCATGGACGGACAAACCGCACCAGCCAGCCAGCCAGCCAGCCAGCCATTTGTCTGTCGTTTCACAAACACACCTACCGGCATACGTCAGCAGGAGGCTAGATCTTGCCTGTGTTCACACATGAACCAATCAGTTCATTCATCCACATCACATGACGCTGCCCATTCTCTGGTCGAGTGCATCCCGCCTGCCCTGCCCTGCCCACCGCTCTGACGAGGTCCTCAAACTCCAGGAAGTCCAAGCACTTGGCCCACAGCCGGTGAGGCAGAGTCTTGCCGCCATTCTGACTCACGCACCCACACCCATCCCAGCCCCGGACACACAACACAAAGAGCCACGAGTGCATCCATCTGTACTGACCCCGTCGTGTGACGCGTGTCGGCGCATCCAGCCATGAGTCACTCGGTGCCTCTCTCTCTCTGCCTCTCCCTGCAGGTGGCTGGCCTCTCTATGTGTGGCCCGTGCGCTCACCGTTTCGAACAGGGCTATCTCGACGTTGAGCTGGGCCTGCAGGGGTGCTGGCAGGGTGGAACGGACGTCGCTCATCCCGGCTTCTCCCACAGAGGCCTCAGCGGACCAGGGCTTGCAAACAGGATAGATGGAAGAAAAACCACGCCAACGGGACTGGAGCTGGCGTCTTGTATGTCCGCGCGTGGCGACGGATCTGTCCCCGAGGCCTTTGGTTGGATCGCGGACTTGAAAAGCTCGCAAACCGGAAGGAGGAAAAGGCGCGAAGAGGGCTGAGAGGGCTGAGCCTATCTCTGAATTAAGGTTTTCTTTCGCTGGTTCTGTGCGAAGACGTGAAGAACCATCAGCGGTCTTCGCTGAACAAGCGTCTTCCCTGAGGGCGCCTAGGCTTTCTTGCTGCTTGCCCGTAGCTGCTTGCTGACACTGCAAATGAGCCGAGGCGCCTCAGCTCTCCGCCTGTGCATCGATGTCACCGACCAGGACAGCCCCTCCCCCGTCTCAGCCCGACGGCTCGTCCACCCCGGGCAGCCTGCGACTGAATCAGCGATGAATGCGCCTGCCGAAATGACGGCATCGGTGGCTTCTCTCGACGCCCTCCGGCCTCCCAGCACATGTGTGGGCGTCTCAGCTCAAACATCACCGGCCAGCAATCTGGTGAGGCCGTCGTCGGCTGACCCCACTGTGGCGTGTCGGAGGAGGGCCTGGGGCAGACAGGACGACAAAGTGCCGCAGGAGAATGTGTGGAGGCGGCAGAGGGGCGGCGCTGGGGTGGCATCGCCACTGCATATGAGTCCTGCTGGCAAGGACGAGAGACGTGTGGTGAGGGTGAGGGGCGGCAAGAACACTGAAGCGCTGCCGACGCCATCGGCACCAAACCTCTACCCACCTGGGGCTTTCTTGACGGTCTCACAGCCTTCACAGCAGCATCAGAATCGCAAGTAGGTGCACACCATCCATCAGCTATGACGTGAGACATGAAACGCGGTGTGTTCTTTTTGTGATTAATCATTCAGCGCTGCAGCTGCCTCTGTGTCTCGTCCCGTCCCTCCCCCATCTATCCACAGCCACTCCCCCCCAGAAGCCCTGCCGCCGCCAGCCGATCGCTCACCACCGTCCGATCACCCGTCTCCCCCACCTGTGCCACACATGGACATGTCGGCGGCACACGCACCACTGGAGCGGTCGAGATGGGCTGACAACGGTCACAATACGTCAACTAAGAACGGGGTTGACGCCGGCGATTCAGTTGAGGGGGCAGCGACGCCTGCGTGGGACCCTCACTTCAAGAGGGGGGGTGAGAAGGACGGGAGGGCTGTGGAGAGGCGGGGAGGGTCCACCTACTACTCTAAAAGATGGTGGAACAACTTCAGACAGAGACGGTACGGTCAGTGGGGTGCGGCGAGTGGCCCCAGAGTCCGTTGGGATGTTTGTTGTCATGCGTTCAGGCCGCAACAAGCAGCCAAGCGCCGACCGTTCCAGCCCCAACATCCCCCCACCTCCACTTATCGCTCCGACATCCAGCAACCCCATCCCCCACATACCATCGATCGCTCAGACGTCGAGTCTCGCGCGTCGTCGTCGTTTATCCCTGCCCGGCGCGGTGCGTCGTTCCTCTCATCTCCGGCCACCAGCCACCACCTGCGGCTGACTGAGGAGGAGCAGAAGATCTATCACGAGAGGAGGAGACACTTCCTGCGGCTGACGGGAGAACGTGACTTGAGGGGGTCGGTGGAGTGTGACGGGCGCGGGGAAGAGGCGGTTGAGATCGGTGTGCCGCAGCCCAGTATGCTCGTAGATCTCGACTCGCTGTGAGCAGACACGAACGAGATGCGACGGCAGAATGAAGAGTGCTGCTTTCCTCGTGTGTGTGTGTGTGTGTGTGTGTCGGTCAGTTCGCTGCAGCTGGATGTGTTGATGGATTTGATTGAGCACACGGCTGGCAATCCTGCTGACGTATGCACGCACCATCAGACGACAGGCAGCCATCGATGGGTGTCTCGATGTGTCATCCGTGTGGCCACTGCGTGCTGCAGGGGGTGGGAGATGGCCTCCACGTCGGCGCGCCCAGCCTTCTGCAGCACATCTATCGGCAGGTGAGGGAGGCAGTCAAGGCGAAGGCTGCATTTCTTTTGCAGCCATCGAGCGTATTTGGCGTTTCTTTCTGTTCCTGCCAGCGTGAACTGATTGGTGCCACGATTGAGTCTCTCACGACACGGCTTATGCGTGAGGAGCGAAACACGTAGGCGAGAAGACGCGTGCTCTCAGTGCTATCATGTGACTGGCTTGCCGTGGGGTCGATCTGTAGGCAACACGTCCTCCGTCGTTATTGCGCATCAAACAAAGGTGAGTGGCGGGAACATACCAGACCACACATGGGAGACCGTGCTTTCCTCATGACAGACACCTATTCCTCTTTGTATCGTTTAATGCAGCGTTGAAGAACCACCTGGTGCAGCTGCGGTCATCCTGCCAGCAAGAAAGGAGCCCCTCGCCCTCCCCATGGCCCTCTCCTTCTCCCTCGCCACCCCCACCACCACCACCACCGCCTCCGCCACCGGCCCGCCAGTGGCAGGACATGCCGCCCAGACTGTTGTCGGCGCCTCAACCAAAGGCTGCACATGACGTGGGATTTGACCTCTCTGTATCCTTCGAGCAAGTACCGCTTTACGAGAGCTGGGGTGGCGCTGACGGGGGAGCCAAGGCAGTGGCGGTGTCTCGTGCCGACGAGCTGGAGCAAGGCCAGGCGAGTGTGGAGCGGCCGGTGGAATGCAAGGCCGATATTCCCACGTCGGTTCCGGCAGCCCGCACATCCACCACTGCATCGTCCGTGCCGCCCGCGAGTGAGGCCCCGGTAGATGTCGTGCGGCCGCGGTTGCGCATGAGTGTCAACAATAATGTGGGGCTGAGAAGGGGCACCAGCGACTCAGACGTGGTTGTGCAGGGAAGCTCGGCGCCTACGGGGGAAATGGGTGAGGACCCTGATTTGTCGAGGTTCGTGGAGATGCAGAAACAGCTGAACCAGAAGATCGAGGCCCTCCGGATGGGCATGGCCGTGCAGGGGAGGTGATAGGGATGACGGGTAGTTGCAATGGGTGTTGACGTGTCTCTTGTTGGCGGTCATGAGAGCCATGGTCTGATTTGGGTGCTGGTTGATGCGTGGAGGCATTCATTCAACTCGGTCGGGTCGAGAGACAACACACTTGTTGATGTGTACATGGACAATCGTAAGCAATGATTTGCCGTCCACCAATTGGCCACAAATCTGCTACAAAGCAATGCAAGCCAGCACACATTCACCCCCCTCCTCCCCCCCTCACGGCACTGTCTCATGACACATACATGCTGCTGCACCGAACGACATCTAGGCGTCTTTCAGTCGGCATGTCTATCTTCCGATGTCATCTCGCGCATATCGTTTTTGATCCCCTCCATGGTGGCCTCGAGATGCAGCCGCCGTTCACTAAAATGCTGCACGATCGACCGCAGCATCCTTGTCGTGGCGGTATCATCCTTCTCCTCGCCAACCACCTCCCCACCCGAGGGCGACCTGTCACCGCCCTCTTTGTCCCCCGCGTCTTCTGCGTCTTTCAGAGCACCGCCCGTTTGCCTGTACAGAGCACCGCCCGTTTGCCTGTACACGTATGGCGGGTCGACAGCGAGAATCGACGCCGCCACACTAGGGAAAGGCCGTCTTGGGTCGCGGCCTTGGAACGACGCGATAGGAGGCACGATGGATGGCCTTCTGTCTCGCGAAGGGAACTGTCGGCCTCTCTGTGTCTGCGGTACCCTGTCGCTCCCTGTGGACCTCATAGGGGATGGGAGGGAGGACGCTGTCACAGAGACGCTGTCAGCATCGCTCGCAGGCGGTACGGGGAGGCGGGGAGGCGAGCGGGGCGATGGCGGCTCCTCCACATTGAGCTCGAGGGTCTTGGGAGCCACTTTAAGCATTCGCGCCCCCTCGCTGCGCAGAACGGCGTGCTTGGGCTGCAGGAACTGCCGCTTGTCTGCCGTCGTCTCCCGTCGGCTTTCACTCCTGTTGCTGCCCGTAAGCCCCGCGTGTGCCGTGACGATCGCCCGCACCCACTCGAGCAGCACGCCGACAGGAGGACTGATCCGTCGCACTTCCTCGAGGGTCAAATCTTTGGTCAGTCGGTGGGCCTTGACGACGCGGGCGGTCTTGGTCTTGCTCACGTTGAACAAGAGAAGCTCCATCCGGAGGGTGGGCGATGCGAGCACTGTGGTCCGACAGAGAGACCAGTTGGGGGGGCACTGTAGCGGCCAGGCGCCCTGCAGGATGCCGACGGCAAAGAGGACCTTCTGCACAGACCGGTGAGGCCGCTGAGAGGCCCTCAGCTCGAGAATATCCGCGCGAGACAGGTTGGTGAGGATCTTCTCGTTCACCTCCCACACCCTCTGGCACACCTGCGCGTCAGACGGGGTGAAACGGCTGAATAGCTGCTGATGGAGAAGCTCCTCCTCGTTGATCGTGGCCGTCCTCCGCCCCTGCTGCGCGTGCAGGGGGGCGCTGGCGAGAAAATGGTTTGGTCCGACCATCTGTGCCCCCCTGCCCCTAGCAGGCGGCACCTCGGCGGGCCGCTCTATGTCGTCGAAAGGGAAGTGCCTAATAGGCGCCGGCCGGGCAGACGCGAGACGAGACGGCATTCTCATTGACTCTTTGTTGGGCAGTTCCATCTTAAATTCGCTTGACACTGAAGGAACCGTCCATGGCACAATCGCTCCTTCTTGCCGACGCGGCTGAAGCTCTCGGGGAGGCGCAACAAGCCCAAGGTCCTGTAACAGCAGCCTGCTCGTCTGGACTGCCATGATACGCGCTTCGTTGCCGAGTCTGCCGATGCCGCCCCAGTCTGTGAGAGCCACGACGAGCAAGATGCCCTCGAGGGATTCCGAGCGAAGGAGGTCGAGGAGATGCTCGCTGACACAGTACTCATCGTCATCGCTGACATCCTCTTGCCCCTCTAGCACCTCTGTCTCCTCCCCACCCTCAGGCCCCAGCGCGTCACACTCTGCACAAGGAAAAGTCAATAAAGCATTGTGTCACTGTTCAGTGTACATTTCATCCCGTGAGCAATACCTGGGGTGTCTCGAGCGTTGTTTCCCTCATCGTGCAACAGCTTTGCCCTCACCCGGAAGGCGAGAAAGTACCCCCGCACATCGGCCAATCGCTCGTCGTCCCGGAGGCTCGTCAGCAGCGGGGCTATCTCCTCCAGCGATGAAATACCAGCAGCGAAGGCTTGGAAAGTGGCCCTCTGGTGGAAGACTCTCCTCGACCGCTCGAATGCCACCGGGACGGTAATGTGTGCCCGGCTGTCAGAGGCCCTTAGGTCCTCAGACAGCTGGCTGTCGCCTTCGTCCACAGAATGCATCTTTGATGAGTCGCCTGGTCTAGTTGGTGGTCGTCTTACATTCCGCTGCTTTCAGGGGATGCAGCTGCAGGCTTAGCTCGCAGGATTCGAACGGCACCCCTCCTCCCAGCAAAGCAGATGATGCTCCAGATCTGTTTCGTGCCTGGTGAGCAGCAGCACAGGAGATCACCTACAGTGTATACAATGCTTCACCTCATGTCGCGGCATCCACTGTGTTGCATCGATGGCAGACGATTTCCTTCCTGCGTGAGAGCGCCGTTGTCATGGTGGCTCAGCTGCAGCGAAGAGTGAGCATCAGCAGCAGAGCAATGCGGTGAGTGGGCAGCGGGCAAGGCAACGCACATGCACCGAGGAGCGCAACTCAGACACCGACACTGGGCGTGCTCTGTGTGCAGACGTGTCCATGTTTGTGGTGCCAGCAGTTGTAGGAGGCACTAGGTCATGGCCGCAGCGGGCGCAGCTCTGCCGAGTGGCTGGGTTGGCCGCAGCCGGCTCGACACGGGCTTCCCTGATGACACCCGCGATGAGACCAGACAGCTGTCAGAGGGCATCATCTCGCGCGGCTTCACCCACGTCCAGCAGGTGACGGAGCTCATTCGACAGCAGGGAGCCAGCCCCAATGCGCAGCCCCAGCTGGGGGTCGAGGGCACCACGGGAGATTTCGTACCCTATCCGCTGCTGTCCCTGTGCATCGACAACCTCACCGACAACCGCATCCCGTCCATCTTCGCAGCAGACGGCGATGATGACTGTCCCATCGCTCTGCCGCGGTGGTCGTCACCCGACCAGCAGGAGGCCATCATGAAGGCACTCATCGATGGAGGTGCGGACATAAACGCCATCCCGACCGACGAGGACGGGGAGGACTGCCCGGGTGCCAGGCCCGTCCGCGTGGCCATCGCATCCTGCAACGAGACGGCCTTCCGTCTGCTCATGGCAGAGATTGGGCTGCAGCTGCATGGGCGAGAGGTGATGGACCTGCCAGACACGTTGGAGACGGACCGGCCCACCAGGGATAACGAGGCCACCCTGCTGTCCTTCTACCAGCAGCTCATCGATCGCGACCCCACCCTCGCAACCGAGACTGATGGACGGCATGGCGGCAATCCGGTGCATTGGGTGGCCTCCTCCCGTCCTGTGTGGTCCCAGTCCTTCATCGACCGCTACCTCGACCTGTTGGTGGCCAAGGGGGCGGACATCACGGCAGTGGACAACCGTGGCGACACGCCACTGCACTGCGCGGCAATGTGGGGGTCGCACCGTGTGGCTGTCTCTCTGTGCCGTCGCCTCACGGCTGCTGAGATCAACGTGGGGAAACCCAACCACCCCAACTACACACCCCTCGCTTTTGCTGCTGAGGCGCTCGATCAGAAGACTCAGCTGGAGCAGGACGACACTGCGGAGGAGGCATCCAGGGACCGAGCCACCAACGAGATTCTCTATCTCAAGCCCACCATCCGGGTGCTGCTGCAGGCGGGGGCGGACATCGCCCGGCTGCCCACGGCCACAGAGCGGGACCGCCGTGAGCGGCAGCTGGTGCTGCCCGAGTACGCCGACCACATGGCGGCCATCAACGCCGCCCTGCGACCTCAGCGCGACCACTCGATGCTGCTCGCCCGTCTGCTGCCCCTGGCGCCCGACCACGACGGCCACCCCACCCACCCATCGCCCTCCAGCCTCTCATTCGGCCCACAGGAGGCAGAGGCCGTCGGCTGGAAGATCGGCTCCTTCCTGCACGAGCCACACACCGCCATGGCGACCATCGATGGGTACCTGATGGGCGAGTCGCTGCTGAAGCGCCGTGTGAGCGCGGCCGTGGCGCATTTCGTGACGCAGGCGGCCACACGGACGACCAGCAACCGGGAGGTGGTCGGGGGGAGCCGGCACGTGCAGCAGGACGGAGGGGCGAAGCGGACCAAAGTGACGGTGCCGCCCCTGCAGTGCTTCGCCGTCAAGGGGGGGCAGCAGGGGGGCGGGCGGCATCGACGGCTGGGTGTGCGTGAGGTGGTGCACAAGGCCCGCCTGCACGAGGCGGCCCAGCACGGCGTGGAGGGGGTGGTCAAGGGCTTCAACACCCACCTCGGCGATAGCGACTGCCAGTTCCAATGGCAGCAGCTGGGGTACATCAACAGGCGGGGGCAGTTCGAGGCACTGCAGATCAGCTGAGATGTTTGTGCGGCTGAGCAGCAACTGACGGCCGTGACCCGATAGCTGATAGCAGACAGATTTCAGATGCAGAGAGGCACATGGACGCAAGGAGGTCTGGCTGAGTGAGTGGCGGTTGTGATGCGGGTGGTAGGTTTTTGAATGGATGGATGGATGGACTTTACATGAGATCTTGTACCAGTCCATCACTTCAGGCACCCCGATAAAGTCTCATGGAACGCCATGGATGTCTCACACATGGCACACAAAAAACCGTTCACCCAACATAAATGGATGGCTCATGAATGGGATGCATACATGCATGTCTCCGTCTGACGGGTGGGTGGAGCCAGCAGGGTGGTTGGGTGGAATCAGCCATTTGCATTTGAGTATACGGACGCATGAATGAACGACAAGGCAACACACTCGCCGCAAAGGACAGAGCCATCCGCACACTCGCCCGTCGTCGCATGCATGCGCTTCGAATTCATTTGGATTAATCTTGCGTACATATTTTCGAATCCATGACGACCCCCGTAGTGGCTGTATAAAAGTTCACTAGTCACACACCGACCGACGGCAACACATGGACGGACACAAATACATAATTGCATGTCGTGGCGATTTCGATGCATGCCACTGGCTGCGCTGGTGCACAACGCAGAGGATGCATGAAGACGTCCATGGCTGCCTGCCATCGAGGCAGACACGACCATCTCATGACTCAAGTCCCCGCGATAAATCCCATATGAATACATACAAATAGATAGATACGTATACACACAATCAATCCATGAGCACATGAGTGGTTGGCGCCATCGGCGCATGAGAGCTACTGATCCGATCCACGGTCGGGCTGTCTGACCGTCTACGCCACTACGTCATTCAGTCGTCGTCACAGTGGCCCGTGTCATACACGCGCCCCGATCGCTCCTTATCGCACTGAGCGCGACAGATGGGACACGGCACCTTCTTGCGCCTGTGGTGCTGCGTCTTGAGATTCTCGAAACAACCTGAATGCCCACACGCGACCACCAATCCGTGATACACAGCGGCTGGTGGGACGCTCACTAGCCCACCCACCCAGCCACCTGTGCAGAGGCACTGATGTCGACAGGGCATCATAACCACGACATTGGGCTCCTCATGACACACCACGCAGGATGTGATGCTCTGCTTGGGCTTGCCCCTCTCCTCATCGAGCTGCTGCTGCATCTCAGCGATCTTCTTGGCCGTCGCCTCCTCCTGCCGCTTCAGCTGCTCAGCCGCCTCCTTCTCGCGCGCCTCGCGCTCGGCCGCAATGCGCCGCCCCACGTCACGCTGGAAGTCCTCACTCTCGAGCCGCCTCTGGTGGTCGTATGAGCGGCTAAGCAGCGCCTTGAGACGCTGGCTCTCCTGCAGGGCCGCATCATGGAAGCTCCTGACGTCCTCGACCGACTTGAGGGTGCCCAGCTTCTCTCGGGTCAGCCTGACAGACAGAACAGGGCAGACAGATGGAGAGATGAGGTGGCAAGGATGGCTGTGGGTGTGGTGTGCCTTACCGCTCCTTGTCGCGTCGTTTGAGCTCCTCGTTCTGCTCGATGAGGCCCTGCACACGGGCGTCGGACGCCTCGCGGCAGGTGGCAGCCTGGCCGACCTCATCCACCAAGCTGCAGCAGCGGCAGGCGGCAACAGATGCGTCACGCAATCCACCTCTGGTTGTCTTCTCTCTCTGTGTTTTCTCACTTGGCGATGTCCTGGTCGATTTCCTCCAGCTGCTTGGACGCCACCACACACATCTGGGGGATCTCGAGGTCGCTGCCCTCCAGCTCCTCCAGCCACTCTATGGACTCGCCTGCCGCAGCAGATGGAGGGCTGGTCGGCGAGGGGGCCTCCTGGGGCAAGCAAGACCCGTCATGTGTGTCGGGGGCCGGCTCCTCCGATGATGATGACGCATCAGCAGTGTTATTGGCGAGATGCAGCAGCCGGTCGGTACTCGAGAGGACGAGCGCATGCAGCTCGTTGTAGCGGCCGTCGATGGTCTCCTGGAAGTGCTTCACGTCATCGGCAGAGGCCCTGCGGGACAGCTCGTCGTCGGTCAGCCTGCAGCAGGATGGACACACACATGGAAGGGTGACAATGGATGGATGAGCGGGCAACCCCAGGGCGAACGTGGGGTTGGCCATCTTGAGTCTGTCGTTTTCTTCAGTCAGGCGCTGCTCGTGGGATTTTGACGCCTCGGCCATGTTCGTCTCAGCCCGCAACCTCACTTTCAACCTGCCGCATACACACAGCCAAACAGGCGTTTATGCCTTTCGCGAGTATTCGTGTGGTCATCGTCTGTGCTTACTCTTTCTTCTGCTTGTGAGCTGAGATGGCGTCCCTCTTGATGGCCTCCGCAGCCGACTGCAGCGACGCGGCAATCGCCTCCTGCTGGTCACGGTCCTCGTCATCCGCAGCAACACTGCACCCACACACATCAGACAAGGAGACGCATGGCGATGCGGCCTCTTCCATATCTGTGTCCGTGTGTGTGCCGACCTCCGTGCAGGCGGTGGAAGAGCGCTAGACGAAGATGACGGCATGGCATCGATCTCATCCTCAAGGCTGCAGATAAGGGAAACACAGTCGCTGCTGATTTACGTGACGTGGCGCAAGCAAGCATCGATCGCTACTTACGTGTCAGGGCAAGGGCCCATCTCAGGACCAAAGCCAGACCTGCAGGGAAGCCAAGACACAGACGGGTGTGTGTCTGTCACCTATGTGCATCCTGGCATGTACTTACAAGCTCCCCGCGACGGCACCTCTCTTTTTCTTCCTCCCCTTCTTGGCTCCGCCCAACTGGCTGCACACACACCATGACACACAGAGGCCGGGGCGGGTATCAAGCGATCGACAGCCGTGTTGCTGTGTTTTCTGACCTCTCCTTCTTGGCTATGCCGTCGGTCAGGCCCGCCCGCAGCTGAGCCATCACGTTTGCCGGTTGGAACCTACACAAACACCAGCCACATTGTCAATTCAGGCCACACAGTACCGGCTCTACGTTGCCCTACTGGTCCTGTCGGCTTGACGACTGTGAAGTGGATGGCCGGTCGGCGGGTGTAGTGCTGGCCGTCGATGATGCCGGCGGGTCGAACAGTGAGGACCTGATGGATGGATCGATGGATGGATGACACACAACAGACAGGGCCCCATCAACTGAGTCACTCGGTGTGCTGTGAGCGGTCTTTGTGTGAGCCTCACGATGAGCTGGACGGACGCTGGGCAGCAAACAAGTGGCTTGCCGGTGCGCTCTGAGCAGGAGAGAGAGGGAGAGAAGCGAATGGCGAAGGGCCGACATCAGCTGGAGGCTCCTGGCTGAGGACATGTTGCCGCTGGTGGCGGCCACTCGGGGCGTCAGAGAAGGCCGGCTCGACACTGTGCACCACACACAGAAGGACAACAGATGGGGGCTACTGGGTGAAAGTGTCGGTGGCTGTCTGCACCTGTCATTGTGTGTGTCTGGCGGGCAGCTCGGCGCAGCGGGCTCATCCGTCACATGATCTACTTCTTCAGTCTCGTGCTGTGTGTCGTCTGCCTCCTCCCTCTCGCCATCTGCCGCTGCCTCGGCCTGCTGAGCCGCTGCCGCCAAACGCTGAAGGCAAAATGACACACAGATGCAGTATCCATGTGTGCAGCGGTGCATGGGAAGGGCACCTTGAGACGCTTCTGCTCGCGCTTTCTGGCAGCCTTCTCGTCCTTCTTGCGGGCCATCTCCTCCTCTCGCAGCCGGTCATCAGCCGCCGCCTTCCGACGGGCCTCCACATGAGCCATCAGCACATCCACGCACGACTGAACACACCAAACAAATGAAGCGGCTGACGTTGGTCCGCCTTCCTCATCTCCGCTGACCTTCCGGCCCAATCGGCGCGCGAGGTCGAGGGGTGTCTGGTTCTTCCTGTCGACGGCCTCAGCGTGCACTTCCCTCTCCAGCAGCCACTTGACAATTTCGGACCGCTCATTGGCAGCCGCCAAATGCAGCAGAGACCAGCCCCCTGAGGACGGGCATTGCAGTTGGCGACGGCAGTGCAGACTGAGGACGGGACTCTTGCAACGCCCTCCTTTGGCCTCGGCCTGTGTGCTGCGCGTCAGGCCGTGGCGTTCGATCACCTCCAGGGTGGCCACTGCACGCGACTGCCGGGCCTTCTTCTTCTGCTCTGCCTCCTCCGCCGCCGTGCCGCCGGCCGCCTGTTGTCTCGCCTCTTCTGCAAGGCCAACGTTGCCGGCCCGTCTGCCCTTGCTGGCGGCCTTCTTGTGGCTCTTGCTGTGCACCATGGGCTCAGGAGGGGACCGGGAAGCTGTCACAACACACAAGAGCGTCAGCGCGAAGGAGTTGGGTGCAAGCTCTTGATTAGTTACCCACTCACCGTCGGTATCTTGGCTCCCTGGCACCAACAAAAGTGGAGGCCCAAGGCAGGCTAGCTGAAGTAGGTTCAAGCCCGGAAGGACGTCCCCCCCAGAGAGGACTGACGGGTCGGCATGCGGTAGGCGGAGAAGGTAGTCGAGGACCTCAGGCAAGTGGTACATGGAAGCAGCACCTGAAGACACCAAGTCAAACTTGTTTCTATCCGGCATTTCTCATCCTGCCCTGTCCTGCCTCTCGACACTCACCGCTAGCCGATGAAGTCATCCGTGCTTCTTTGGTCACGGTGTTCACAGCCACCGGGCCGATTTCGTTGACGTCGGCATTGTACTCGACCAGCGACTGCACAGAGGCAGACAGGCACACAGACGGACGCATGAGAGGCGGCTAGGTGATCTCATGTGGCCTCTCGACTGGCGTACCTTGACGATCCGTAGCACGGTGGCGTCATCCGAGAAGCTAGGCGTCATGGCCTGGATCAACAACGGCTTCCGCACATGACCTGATGCCATCCAGGCATAGTCAGATGATATATCACCCGATCTTGGTCTGCTTGCTCACTTACCGTTGACATCTTCAGGCTCGTCCATCTCGCCCTCTGAGGGCTCGATGCTGGCAGGCGAGAGGTCTCGCCAGTTGAAAACCTCCCCGTCCTTCGCCCGCACCTGCCCCACCGACAGCCCCCCGTCGCCTCTCTCCTCCGTCGGCTTGATGAAGTTGCCCTGCAGCAGTGTGTCGAGCGACCCAGCCGAGCCGTACCAGACGCATGACTGCAGGGCCTGCTTCAGCACGAAGCCGTTCTTGTACGAGACCATGGGAGTGGGCAGCGACGACAGAAGCGAGAGGTCCTCCTTGAGATCGACGGGCTTGCGCCGCCCCTCTGGCGTCAGCAGGTCGTAAAAGCACGCCTCCCGGATCGCTCTCGCCGTGGCCCTCATCCGCATTATGCCCTCGCGCAGCTCCTGCCTCTTCTTCTCGTGTGCCGCGGCCGCTGGTGGCGAGTCGAAACTGCCGCCCTCCTCCATCGCACCAGCAGCAGCTGCCTGCATCCATCCATCCATCCACAGATAACGGTGTGGTGTGTGTGTCTGGGTGCCCATGGCATATGCGTGTGGGCAGGTGTCTTCGCTTGCCGTGGGGATGCAAGGCGCTCCCGTGCTAGCTCTTGCAGCAGTGCTGGTGGCCGTCTGCACCGATTGGGCCGTGAGATGCTTCAGCAGCACGGCCTCGCACTCCTGCGAAACACAACAGGGCGGAATCACTCACTGTGACGGCTCATTGGATGCCATTCCTTCAGCTGACCTTCCGGCCGCGTCTTCGTGCGGCGTCGAGAGGCGTTTCGTTGAACTCGTTGACAGCGCCAGGGACCGCCCCATTCTCGAGCAGCCACTCGACCAGGCTGGACCAGCCGTGGATGGCAGCAAGGTGCAGAGACGTGTCGCCATATATGGCGACATATGAGTTCCTGCAGTTGATGTCGAAGATGCCGCTGCCGCTTTCGCCGTGCTTGATCAGCCCCTCCGCATCGAGCACCTCGATGGTGGCCAGGGCCTGCCGCTGTTGCGCCTGCTGTTGCGCCTCCGGCTGGCCAATGCACACCAGCTCAAGCAAGTCATGAGAAGTAATGATGGGGGGGCCTGACAAGGATGGAGGGGAGAGGAAAGGAAAGGCGGAACGTCACGCATCGACAGGTGGGGTCTGTGGTACATACCGTGTCGTAGAGGGTCCTCAAACGTCACGTCTAACGGGACCTTGGGGTCGGCTCTTGCCTCACAAAGGAGGAAACGAAGGAGATCAGGACGGTGCCAGAATGCAGCCGCACCTGCACACACACACGGAAGGCAATGCAATGAGGCTGTGTTTCAGCAGTATCTTCCCTGGCCGCTTACCGATGGCGGATGTGTTGTAGCTGAGCTTGCCGTCAATCTCCTTTCTGTGGCCGGCATACCCTCGCACATTCACATCGGCATTGAACGCCAGCAACGTCTGCATAGCACACAGACACACGGAGGTATCCTTACACGTAAGCAGCACGACGGGCTCAGGGCGTACCCGCATGATCTGTATGGGTGCGTTGGCCACGGCCGCCTGTACGACTAGAGGGGACGGCACATAATCTGAACACACAGGCATGAACAGCACCAACGTGCACAAAGTGCCGAGCCGTCCATCTGTCTGCCTGTCTGTCTGTCTGTCTGCGGACCTTCAGTGACGAGATCGAGAGTACCCAACGACAGGTCACTCCACCGGAGCACCTTCCTGTCCTTCTTGGTCCGCACCTCACCCACAGCCAGCCTCCCCTTGTCCTTCTCGGTCGGCTTGACGAGCGTCTCCCTCAGCAGCGCCTCGAGCGACCCGGCCGCACCGTGCACCACACACGCCTGCAGGGCGTGGCGGAAGAGCACACCGCCCAGGAGGGAGGGGTCGGGGAAGCACGGAGTCGGCAGCTGGGAAAGGAGCTGGTGGTCCTCTTTGAGATGCACGGCCCTGCGCTGATCTTCTGCCACCAGCTGATCGTGCGCGTACATCTCCCGCATCGCCCGAACCATGGCCTTCATCTCCTGGCTGTTCGGGTTCACCCGCTTGAGATGCTGCTGCTGCTGTTGCTGATGGGTGTGTTGCATGACGGTGGGGGCCGTCAGTTCTGCCGACTGTGAGCTGCCGCCACCCTGATGCTGCTGCTGTATCGCTGCCGCACCAATCGACCCACCTGCAGGTACACACAGCACAAGACGCTCATGAGGATACGCAGTCCACCAACAGCAGCCGATGGTTTGCGTACCTCCGCTATGTCCACCACCACCAGCAGCACCACCACCACCAGCAGCAGCAGGGCTGATGTCTACGCGTCTACGGTTCTTGGCGCCGTCAACAGCAGGCACCTGACCAGCGACTCGGGGCGGGGGAAGGGCTATGGTGTTGGCTGCCTGCACGTCCGCCGTCACAAAAGACGCGCTGCTGTCGGTGGTGCTGCTGAGGGGGTTCCATCTGATCAAGTAGAACCACAGGGGGGGAGTGTCCGCTCCCCGAGTCCACTTGGCCGACACCGCGCTGGCAGATCCGTCATGAGGCCAGTCCGAGGGCAGTGGCTGCTCGGCTGACAGCAGGACGATGGTCTTGGGGTGACCGCCGACCACCACTCTGCGATCGATCAGCTGGTTCAGCACCTTCTCCGCGAGTCCTTTCATGTCAATGGCGACGAGACGCTCGTCCTTTTCGTGGCTCCGCCCCTTCTCGCGCGCCTGCTTCAACGTCATGCGGACCGCCGTCACGAAGTGCCCATTCTCCTCTGGGGACACCGATGTCGGTGCGGAGGGGTCGCCGGCCTCACGCCCGTCGGCCAAACACACACAGAGGGGCTGCACGGCGGTACATGCAGAGAAGCCATGACCAAGTGTGTGCGAATGATTTGTGTGCTTCCTTACCTCGTGTGTGTACGCCGAACATGAGGCAGCGGATACTGCGTATGTATCGCTCCGAAAGCGCACGCAGAAGAACCGGTGATGGGGCATGCGCTGCTTGAGGCCGGCACCAACCTCCCCCATCCAGTCGCCACCAGGCCGAGAAAGCGATGCACGCGACTGCTCGGCGACCTCTGACACCATCCGTGCTGCCTCGTCGGGGTGGATGGGAGGGACGATGTTGAAATGCTCATCACGAACGGGCTTGCGATTGCACTGCCCCTTGCTGACGCCGCCAGCATCTACGAGAGGCTCCTGACGCAGAGAGAGCTTGGGTATCCACACACACACACACAAACCAAACACGAGCGTTCTCGTGTGTGGTGTGTGTGTGTGTGTGTGTGTGTACGCACCTTGACAGGAGCTGCATGTGGCCTCTGGATGACATCACTGTCTGCAGACGGTGCGTCCCTCCTCTCGTTGCCTCCCTTGCCGCCATGGCTGGCCTTCCCAGCCGAGGACGCACTGCTGGCATGCTGCGCTGTGTGAGGGGCGATGGGCAAGCAAGTAGAGGGGACGCCTATCTGCTCTTTCGTCGCGCTGCCGCGGCCGAGGGAGTCTGCTGGCGGATCGTGGCCTCCATCTTGGGTGTTCCTGTCATCGTCGACTGCCTTCTTGCCGCCAGCCAGGCATTTCCGCAGGTTCTTGGAGGAGTCGTCCATCGACGCAGCTAGATCACGACATATCGCTCATTGTGGCTTCTGCTCTGTCCTGTGCTGCATCCCCGCGGCCTTCTGCTGCTGCTGCTGTGTTGTCCTCCCCGAAAGGCGATCGCTGTGTAGCTCGCATGAAACCCACCCACTGGCATGAAACACGCAGGGTGGAGTCATCATGGTGCACGATGCTGTATCCCCAGAAAAGAGGAATGACCACTTAAAACGCTGGACGGTGCGCAATGTCTGAGTTTGGGCTGCCTGTTGTCGTCAGTGCCGCTGGCAAGAAAGATCAGATCAGCACACTGGTGGTGACAGAGAGAATGAGCATGGTTAAGGTGCGGCTGACGGCGAGCGAAGTGCTGGCGTCATCTGCAGACACGCAGTCCGGGTGGGCACCAAACGAGAGTGCCATAGCTGTGTGTGGAGATGACTGCATCATGGCAGGTGACAAGCACACATGCACTGCTGAGGCAAAGTGCAGCGCGGTGTTATTCACTTCTGTGCATGTGTGTTGCGTGGCGTGCAGGCAGCCTCCCAGACAAGAGCTATGTTCCCATATCGACGGAGAAGGACCTCCACTCATTCCTTGTCGCGGCCCAGTCGCACCTGGCCTCCCTCCCACCGGTCCCTGCCAACGTGACGCTGCTCACCCTGACGACCAACTCCATCCCCCACCTGCACTTTGTCGTCGTGCCCACCCCCTCCCCCGCCACACACACGCGGCCGCCGGTGTGGCACTGGCACACCACACCGCCACCACCCATCCTGGGACCAATCCACTCTCTCAGCATGATGCGTGGCGATGATGGAAACAGCCGTGCGGAGGCGGCTGTGGTGGCTGGAGAGAGGAGCTCTGCCCGTGAGCGTGCGCGTGAGTGGGCGGATGAGCTATGGATGTGGCTGCGGCCGAATCTTCAGGAGTGTGGCTCGAGGCTGGCCTTCCTCGCCTGTGTCGTCTTCTTCATGGGCGTCACGAGGGTGGCTCTGGGATATTCCTTCTTCCCCAACCTGCTCGTGATGGTCATCACGGCCATCTCTCCCCGTCCCGCCCAGCCCGAGCCCGCCCACCAGCCACCAGCAGCGAAGACACACGTGAATGTCCCGCCATCTGACCACGCAACCAGCGCGAGATCACCGTCTGTGGTAGGTCTTTAGGGGGAGGGGAGAGGCGCTTCCGGGTGGTTGTGATGTGTGTCGTGTGTCGTGTGTTGGTCCAGGATGGTGTGAGCCGTGGTGAGCTGTCGCCTCTGCAGCGCGAGAATGATGCCCTGAAGCGCGAGGTGTCGGCACTGTACCACCGAAGGGCAGCCAAGGTGCGGTGGGACATAGCGGACTTCGAGAAGGTCAGTCTGATATGCGCCGCGCCCAAATCATGCCCACAACAGACACACAAGGCCGGCAAGTGTCTTCACTTTCTGTGTCCTTTCCTTCTCTTGTCAGTCGTTGCGTGGGCTGCCTGCGGGCTCAGCCCTCGAGCAGACGACTTCCCTGAGCGGCCTGGACCCCTTCACCCTCTCGGTCTACCCCAAATACGGCGAGGAGACCGACGAGGACCGCCGATCCGCCATGCTCATCATCGAGTGAGTGAGTGTGACCGACCGACCTATCACTGAAACCTCTGACACACGCACACCGATATGGTTTGTTCGTTCTGCGTGTCAGCGTGCCATCACAGGTGCAGCCGGGCGGGGTGCGGTCGTCGGGGAGCCCTTCAGGTTACGCATCACGGCCAGTCACCATCAACCGTGTCGGCCTCGACATCCATATCGGCTTGCTGCCGGCTGTCCAGCTGAAGTTCTCCCCTCAGAGCGGACCATTCGTGTACAAATTCGACTTCAAGAGCGGTAAGGCACCACATGGACGGCGGGGCGCCCACCACCAAATGAACCATACGCACTCTCTGCCGTCATCTCCTTCTCCTCACGTGCCTGCAGCGTTGGCTATGGATCGGTATGCCTCGCCGGCTGACCGCTGGACGTTGGTAGCCTCCGACGAGGTCATCCCCGACCATCTATGCCCAAACCTCCGCAACATATTCGACGTGGCCGACCTCGACGAGTGCCTCACGGCCTGCGGCAAGCAGCAGCGGTGCACCGCCGTCAACTACTCGCCCTCATTCCTTGATCTCACGCTGAAGCCCCCGAGCAGACGGGCGTTGTGCGTGTTGCGGGGCTGCTCGATGGACACGCTGCGGGCGCTCAGCGCGCCGATCACTTCTCCCGGCGACGAGCATAAGAAAGCGGGTGGTCTGTCTCGTGCCAGGGGCAAGTTCAAGCTGTCGGCGATGGGTGGGTTTGAGGTGTGGTCCAAGTACGCCTTCCATACCGACGACCTGCGGATCGACGTGGCCGTCAGCACCATCAATGTCAGCACACGGACAGACAGACCTAAATGGGCATCGATGTGTGTTTATTGTGTCGGGGTGCGTGTGTGTGTTCAGGGCCACAAGCCGTCTGTGTTTGTGAGTGACGAGTTGGAGAGTCGGGAGGGGCCGCTGTGGAGCGGCGACACGGTCGTCTTGGGCAAACAAGGAGAGGAAGAGGAGGAATAGCCGGCGGGCCGGCCCGACAGATGAGCGACGCTTTGTTTTTCGACGGGTGTGCGTGGGTGGTTTCTGGGGCGCTGTCCGTCTCTTCGGGCTTGTCTCGCGCAGGTCCGCGCCGCTAACCAGGAGAATCGCCAGCTCTGGCGATCCTCATCATTAGTGATGCGGCGATGAACGGGACAAGGCGATGAGGAATGCCGGCCGGCTGCATGCCATGCAAAGGAGGGAAATGAGTGGTCGATCCGATCGTCTCGCCGTGTGTGTACAGACCGACACGTATATGGATCTATCTGTCTAAGCACTCTTCATGTTCAGTGATTGATTGATGAGCGGTGCGTTGGAATAATTGGACATTGCCTCGCCTGCAATGAATGCACCACACGACAGGAAGAAGTCCATCATGAACTGAGTCACTGTCACGGACATGGACTATCCACCCCACCGCTCCGCTCCCTCCCCTAAGTCACTCAGTCAGTCGCCAAGCAGCCCCAGGACGCCTCTGCCGTCATACTCGTCGGGCGGGGGTGTGCGGCCAGGGAAGGCGCGACGGGGGGCCGCCTTGGGAGGCGTCTCCGGCACCTCGCCACCATCGCCACCCTGCCCGTCCCCCTCCTCGTGGTTCTCGTCATCTTCGACCTCACGTCGCTTCTTGTTCTTTTTGTTCTTTGGCCCCTTCTTGGGCTTGGGGCGGGCCTCCTCTTGCTCTTCTTCCTCCTCCTCCATGGGCTCATACCCATCCTCTTCCTGCTGCTGATCTTGCTGATCCTGCTGCTGCTGGTGGTCGTTGTCTTGTTCGTCATCCTGCTCGTCGGGCTCTTGCTGCTGCTGCTGCTGCTGGTGAGGCGTTGGGGGTTTGTCTTTCTTCTTGTTCTTGTCGCGCCGCTTCCTGGGCTTGGGCGCCTTGGGCATGGCCTCATCCGCCTCTCCACCCTCCAGCTCCATGGCGACACCTGACCACACACACGGGCACGCACACACACACGGACAGAAAGAGAGAGAGGAAGGGGATTGCGAAGGACATGCTGCTTGGCACCCACACTGGCTGTGGTGGTCATGTGTGATATTTATCTGTCACTCACCGTCTTCCCCCTCTCCCTCTCCCTCTTCGTCGTCACTGCTGTGCTGTTTCTTGTGTTTCTTCTTGCGTCTGTCCTGCTTGGGTTTGGCCTTGGCACCGCCACCCTTCTTCCGCCGCTTCGGTCTGTCCTCGTACGCCTCGTCGTCGCCGTCATCGTCTGCGTCGTCTCGAGCTGGAGGGGGTGGCGGGGGCGACGGGGCGGGCTCCTCGTCGATGATAATGCGACTGACCCGGAGAGAAATGTGTAGGTGTGTGTCATGTGTGTGTCTCATTTTGTGTGAGTCATGGGATGGATCGTTACCTGGCCTCTGCAGGGTCCTTGAGCAGCTGGAGGGCGAAGTGGTGCCGCAGCAACTTGGGCTCACACAGCAACAACTCTGCACCTCACCGGGCGAAGGAGAGACGAATGCAATGCACAGACAGAGACACCAGCAACCATTTGATGCCGTGGAGAGACGAGACGCCACGTGTCCGTTTCCCTTCCCTCATGTACGTTGTTTCTCCTTCAGTCTTGCGATTTCGTCGTCCTCGTCTGCCTTCTGCAGCATGGCCTCATCCATGGCCCCCTCCCCCTCACCGTCCCCTGCCTGGCCCGCTGCACCCGCTACTTGTATGGGCAGCCCCACCAGCCCCTCGTCGCCATCCTCACACTCCCCACCCTCACCCTCGCCCTCGCCCGCCTCACGACCATCACCAGCTGGTGCTGCTGCTGCCGCCGCCGCACCTGCGCCATTCACATCTTCCATCGGCTCGTCTTGAACCTCTGCTGCTGCTGCTGCTGCGGCGGCGGCGGCGGCGGCAGGAGGCTCTTGGTTTTCTTGGTCTTGGTTTTGGTCTGGCTGTGTGGGCTCGGGTTCCTTCTTGATGCGTGGGTGTCTGGGCTGCTGTGGCGGGGGCGGCATGACCGATGCGTCGTCAGCGTCGACGTCGATGACGTGCTCGAAGTCAACGAACCCAGAGTTGCCCATCTGATTGATGCACGTAAGGGCAGTGAGAGCAGAGCAGTGATCGCGGTGTGTGTCCGTTGTGGGCGGGGCGGTGTGTGTGGTGATGTGATCGACCTGCAGGAACGCAGCGAAGTATCGGTAGACCTCTTCTGCGCGCTCGTCCCGCATCAGCTCCTCGAAGTCGGCCTTGCCACCCTGACAGACACACAGCCAGCCAACACACTCACAAAGACGAAATGAATGAGCTGTCTGGCTGTCGGACATCGATCCATCCATCCAGCAACGTATCGGGTGGCCGGCCACCTTTTGGTTGATCTTGTTTGCGAGTCGCTTGATGTACACGTGGATGTCGAACGGGGCGCGCTTGGAGCTGCGGTGGATGCGGCGACGGACGAAATCATGGAACAACTTGACCCTGGCCGGCCGACACACAGATGCATTCGTGTGTGTGTGTGTCTCTCTCTCTCTCTCTCTGTGTGTGTGTGTGTGTGCGTACCTTCTGAAGCAGTGGTCGTCATCGTCGTCAGTGCTGCCCATCTCATGCAGCCGTCTGCCCTGCAGGGCCTGCACCTGCTGCTGGAAATCGATACCGAACTCTGTCTCAAACTCAGCTGCATCAAGGAGACACACACGCGCACACACACATGAAAGCAGATGGCGCATAAATGCATGTGTGGAGAGAGTTCTCACGTTCGTCTCGGTTCCTGTCGTACTGCCCCGCCGCGTCGCCCTCCCGGTTGTTCTGCTCCTCCTGCCCGCCCTCGCCCCGCAGGTTGAACTCGAACCCACCGTCGTCGTCGTCATCGTCATCCTCATCATTGCCATAGCCCCCGCCGTCCGCACGCCCATCACCAGCCGCGCCATCCACCGGACGACGAGCGCGAGCACGCGGCTGAGACACACACAGACCCATGGAGAGCCATTTGCCGGTCGTGTGGCCGGCCATATATTTGTCCTCCCTCCTCCTTCCTACTGACTGACCTGTCTACCGCCTCCCTGTCGTTTTCTGTCCTTGTGTGCCTTTTGGAAGAGGTCCTCAAAGGCCGCCCACTTGAGACCCATCCGCCACTTTTCGCACAGCAGCAGCGGGCGCTTGAGCTCAGGCAGACCCGGCAGACGGACGGGGGCCAGCTTGTCGAGGGATGAGGAGGGGGAGGGGGAAGGCTGCTGCTGTGAGGGGTCTGCAGCGTGTGCCTTGAGCCATTCGTCGCGGTAGAGGCACTTGAGTGGGGGGCTGGTGCTGAAGTAGTCGAAGATCACGGGATCGAGCTTCTCGTACCCGCAGCAGAACAACTCCGACGGCGCCCTGATGAGGCATGAAGGTACGGATGTATGTGTGTGTGTGTGTGTGTGCATGTGTTTGGGGGTGTACTTGTTGGCGTAGCTCCTCTTCGGCAGCTTCAGAGGCTTGTCACGACCTGCAACACACACAGACACACACACACACACATATATATATAACGACATGTCACACACGCGCTCATCGATGCGTCCATCCACCCACCCCTTCCATCCCATCTCCCTCCCTCTCCACCTAGTTTCTCGTGCAGGTCTAGCTTCGCCCATGGGTCCTTGCCGCGCCTCCTCGGCCCACCCGACGCGCCGGCCTGACGCACCGGCACTCTTTCGCCACGGCCTTCACTATGCGAGTCGGACTGGCTCGGGTCGACCGTGAAGGAGTCCCCTGCAGCACCTGCTGTTGCGGCCGGTCCCCTCTCGCCACCCACAGCCACTACGGCACCGTCACCGTCAGCTACGGTGGGGCGTGCGGGCAGGCCTACGAGGGAAAGATGGATGGATGGCTTCCGCGTGTGTGCACTGTTTGTGTGTGTACCCATGTCAGCGTCCTCTATGTCGTCATCGTCGTCGCCGCCGCCCATCTCCACGTCGCCCTCGGCGTCACGCGCAACACCGTCTCCATCCTGACAGATATCAACCGCACACAGCCAACTACACTTTGCCCATAATTCTGTGTGTGCTGGATAGGTGTTTCTCCTCCTTTTATTGCAGCACCATGACAGCTGGGCGGGCAGCTCTGAGAGCCAGCGGACAGCAGAGGGCAGGAAATGACACAAGGAGGAGAAATGGACAAAAGGCTTCCGAGACTGGTCGTATGCATTGCATTTTCGTCCCTTCTCTCTTTTTTACCCTGGTGGGATGGGGATCGGTGGTTGCTGGTCGTCTCCCTGCTTGGGCAGGTGCTGTGCGAAGATGTCGCTGAAGATGACGGCATCGTGCTCATCCAGCAACGCCATCCCAGACGAATGCAACGGATACGCAGTCTGACCACACACACACAGAGAGGATGGATGCACATCCACCCTTTCTAACCCACCCCACTCCCCTCCCCCCCACTGGCTCACAAACCCGGTTGTCGTCCTTTTTGCTGATGTCTTCCTTTGGCAGGAGGGCGAGCGGCGTGCGGCGCTGCAGGGGGGCCTTGTCGCCCAACCGTTTGCTCTGGTCAAGCGTCGCCCCGATGTTCTTTGCGATCACCTGACACATGCCCACGCACACCAGCCACCATATGCATCCAGGCATTGATGGTATTTCTGCGTGGTGCGTGCTGACCGATTTGCTGTCTGCAGCAAAGATGACGTCCTCATCCAGCCAGTCCTCCCGCTGCTTGCCCTTCTGCCCCGGCGCCCGCCGCTTCTTCTCCACCAAGGACGCACCGGTCGTCACCGCACGAACCAAATCGTCCACCTTGCGCACGAAAATGCCACAGCGCATCTCCACTCTGACATACGTGACACACACGGCACAACACTCGTCGTCCATCCGTCGGCTCTTTCCATCCACCCATTAGAGCCACCCACGCTCACACGCTGGCCAGTTCCCTGAAGTCGTTGCAGGCGTCCAGCTCCTCTATCATCTCGGGGGTGACCGTGATGTCCCATTCTAAGTCCTTCTGGTTCGCCAGCTGGCGAATCGTCAACAAGGCTGCACTCATGACGGAAGCGGTCCTATCAGGTCAGCGCAGGGGCCCGCTGCAACTGCCGGTTTTCGTGAGAGGCCGGAAACTCACGCCGAGTGGTCTGTCAGCTCATTTCGCTCCATCTGATGGCAGATCTCTGAGACCAGACCGATTGTGTGGAGGCGAACAGCCGTGCACCATCCACAAAAATTCTCCACCTGCCTCTGTCCTGGCCGCCATCGATTGCCGAGTTCGGGCAAGGAGTGAAACAGTTGCCAGAGATCTGACCAAAGAAACGATTTTCCCTCCTCGCGCGAGTGTGGTGTAGCTGATACGTGACAGTGCTGGGTCGGTCGGCTCTGAAATCGATCCATCGATGCAGCCCACCTACCAACAGTCGCCCATGGGCGGCACGCCCGTCACACAGGGCTCCCCTGGCGGCCTGCCGCCGCCCGGTAACAACACACAACACGCCAGAGGGCAGGCAGGCGCTGGGCAGAAAGATGCAGACACGAGAGAGGGTAGCTGAGCGAGGAGGGATGCAGGGTGCGCAAGGAGCGATGCAGTACAGGCCAGAGAGGCCGCCAGAAGGGCGTCTCATGCCCTGCACGCCACACGCAAGCACGCATCTCTCATCCTGTGTGTGTGGCGGTGATGCGTGTGCGTGTGCAGAGCAGCAGGGGCTGCTGAACCAGACGATGGCGTCGACGGGCCGATCAGGTCGTGGCGGCACGAACGCCGCTTGGATGAACGTGGCGGCGGGTGGTGTGAAGGTGGAGGGCGCGCTGGAGAGGGTGGGGCTGAGCTGGCAGATCCTCTTCTTCGTCTCGTCGCTGGGCGTCATGTTCGGGGCCATCGTCGGCGCACTCGGAGCTTTCGGCACCTTCGAACTGGCCGCACTCGTCGATGAGATCTTCCTGTTGTAAGCCGACACACTCACGCGGGGATGGGTGACGGGAGGCTCATGGTTGGCGCCCTCTCTGTGTGTGTGTGTTGTGTGTGTTGTGTGTGCCACCGTATATTGGTCATGGTGTCAGTATCTTTGGTTTGATCATCTTCGTGTTGGACATCCCCGGCAACCCCCGCTGGACCCTCAAGTACCGCCAGTGGATCCGCAAGTACATCCGAATACTCACACGCATCTCGGGCACGTCCGCCTGGCTGCTCTTCCTCGGTACGGTCGGTACACAGACAGCCAACCACCTGTGCCACAACACAACCACAAGATCGAGGTGTGTGGTGTGTTGTGTGGATGTGTGTGTGCTTTCTCTGACTGCAGGTACGATGACGGCGTGCTCTCTGTGGCCGACGTCGAGCAAGATCTCCACTGAGGATCTGCTGCTGTTCATCGCCATTGTCGTGTCGTTTGTGGTCGTCGCCGCAGCCATCATCGGATTCATGATTGTAGGCACACACATCACTCGGCAGGCGACCACATGTATCATGACCCTGATGTATGTGTGTGGTGGGTATGCCATCCTGTCAGAGCGTTGCCAAGAGTATGCGTTTGCGAGATGTGCAGAGGGCCATTCAGGCCGTGTCCAAAGGTAACACGCACACGCACACAGACAGCGGCTGAAAGAGGTCTACAGCAATGCTGTTGTTGCTCTTTCTTGCCGCACAGGTAACTTCCCCGAGACGTTCCGCAAGTACGCCATCGCCACCCCACACATCGGCATGAGGATGGGTAAGGGACCAGCACACCCAAGGAAGGCGCGTACATGCGACCATACCATGCCCATACGGCTGGCTCGTCTGTGTGTGCCTGCGTTGTGCAGATGAGTTTAACCGCATGTGCGCCGACCACACCCAGGGCCGCACGCAATACCCGCTATCGGTCAGGCAGCCACACACGAAGTATACTGAGGCAAATGGACTGATATTTCCGTGTTGCGCTGTTTGTGTGTGTCCATCAGGATTTGGCCGTCATCTACAACGCACTGGAGGACGAGCAGTAGGCAAACATCCACACACACCCACACCAAACCAGAAGAACAATTGCGCGGTGTTCCCCGTTTGTCTGCAGGAAGGACGCTCTGTCTGAGCGCGAGTTCATGAACTGGATGGTTGGTAAGTCATCCACACACACACACACACAGAGAGAGAGAGAGAGAGATACATACATGCAGTGCATGTGTGTGTCGCCCACCCACCATCTTCGAATGTGTGCCTATGGTACCTCAGGTGGCATCACCCTGCTGTGAGCTGCCGACCGACCAGCTACCTACAGATGCAAGTCCAGCGGGCCAGTGAGTGCATCAGTTGTTGCTTTTGGATGGTTGGAGCGCTGGCTGACTAGCCGCTCGATTGATGCACATTCCCATACACGTGCACACGCCGGCACCTGGTTGGCTGGTTGGTTGGGTGGTTGATTGAAGTAGTACAGGGGATAGATTGATGGTATGTAATGTGTTATGTTGTGTTGTATGGTGCGGTGTTGAGCATGGTGTAGAGATCCGCTGCTGGGTGGGGGTGCCTTCCTTCCTTCCTGGATGGATGGAGGGATGGAGGGATGGACATTTCATAGGGTACACAGATACATACATGCGTACATGCATGCGTACATGTCTGTCTGTCGGTCGGTCGGTCGGTCGGTCTGTTTTGTTGGTTGGTTGGTGTGTGTACATTTCTGGTTGCTTTTATCTACACGTCGGTACCTACAGCGTGACTGGCGGCCTGCCACGGTGTCTGTCGATACTGCCTTCCTCCCTCTTTGCCTCTCACTCTTTTCGAGACGCTTTTGGGTAGTTGTGATGTGATGTGATCCATGGACGCTTCTTTCGTGCAAGCCTTTCTGTCTCAGTTAAGCCGCCTGGCTGTCTGTCTGTCTTCGTGGCTTGGCTGTCTGCTGTTTTAAGTGAGCCCCGATGGAGCAGCCCAGTATAATTACTTACCATGGTGCGGCTCAGCTACCTCAGCTGACCCAAAAGGCCATGACGCGGTTTTGACACACTTGCTGACTCGTCTGTCTCTCCTTCCCTTCATGCCTTCCCTGCTGTCCACTCTGCGTGGTGATGCTGTCCTGCGCCCGTACACTTACTTCTCGTCCGTCTGGAGTTGGCTGGCCAGCATAACTACTGACTAACTCACTTTCACGCCAGCCCCTGAATACCTGCCTGTGAATACCGGCCCCGACCAACCATGATCACTCCCCTCCTTCGATTCGATCCTTCCATGACCGATGCACCGGTGCATGAGGCTATTTATTCTCACATCCATACATCCACACGTACATGTGCGTGCCTGACTCCCTTCCTTGATCCATACATAATGCGAGAGCCGATGTGACCACTGACTGACTGGGGTACCTACCGTGTCATTTTCATTCATTCGTTCGTGTGCACGGGTGTGCGTGGTACCGGTGCGTGGTGCGTGCTCTTTTCATGACTGTTATTTGGCTGCCACGTGGGTTGGTTGATGCCTTCCTTGCTGCGAGTGAGTGAGTGAGTCTTTTCTGCATGGCCGATGCGCATCCGTGCAGACGTACGAACGTCCAAACACACACACGTACACACCTACCTAGCTTAATCACCTAGTGCATACGCATCACTCAATGAATGAATCCATCACACGCAAGCAAAAGTGATCGATCGGCGGCCAAGCCACACACACAACACAAACACGACGTCAGGCAACCGACTCGCACGCGATGATCCGTGCTGTGGCTGTCATTGCTCTGCTGGCGGTGTCGCTGGCTGATGTGCACGGCACCTCCGACCATCACGAGGCCACATCCGTCCGCAAAGGCGCACTCCTGCTCGAAATCAATGCAAAGCGGTGACAGACAAAAACAAACAAAACACACGAGAATTATGACTTGTCGTGTCTCGTCATATGGTGAATGCAGGCTCAAGCACGGCGTGTCTGAGGTGTTCTGGAGCGACTTCCTGGCCAGAGAGGCGGACGAGTACGCGGCTTTCCTCGCGCAAGAGAAAGAGTGCCGCGCCGTCAAGCGAGGGCGGTATGGCGAGCTGGTGCTGACGACGAAAGGACCGACGGAGGAGCTGGTGATCGACAGCTGGTATGACAAAGGGTTCGAGTCGTGGAATTTCCGCACCAACCAGTTCACGTCTCTGCAGCCAGACTTCGACGGTTTCCCGCAAGTGACCAGCAGTCGTGTCTCCCTTTGACTCGCTCCTTGCCTGTGTCTCTTTCTCCCGTTCATTTCTTTGTGTCATGCAGGTCATCTGGAAGAGCACGACGCACGTCGGATGTGCACGAGAGACATGCCAGGACACACAAAGCAACATCTGGGTGTGTGACCGACACAAGCAACACAGTGGCGTGTCTCAACGGAGGTCTGTTCTCGTGTGTGTGTGTGTAGGTGTGTCACTTTTGGCCGCCCGCGACAGGTCCGAGTGACTATTCACTCAACGTCATGCCGGTGGGTCAGTCAATCACATGCATCCAAATCTATCCATGTGTGTCCTGTCTGTGTGTGTGGTTGGTTCACAGCCCCGAAAAGAGTTCTCCTTTGCCAAAGACGCAATCAACTCAGTGGACGCTGCTGCGGCCTACGCCATGATGAAACAGAGCCCACTCATGCGCGGCCGACTGCTGAAGGCCATGGCCAGATGAACGAATAAATATCGACTTTACTGGAGAGAGCTGTTTGACCAACTATTCAACTCGGTTCATTCATGCAAAGAAACAAACGCGTCTCATCATGATATAAAATGTAGGCAGCGATAAAACGTCGGGGCCTGACCGATGCAAATCACCTCTTGCAACACTCCCGCGTACTAAGACTGCCTGCACAGACACAGCTTAAGTGATGCCGGCTGATGGATGAATGGATGCCGTGATGCCGTCTCCCTCCCGGCCTCGTCTCCATCTCGAATAGCCATCGGCACGTCAGCAGGTAGAGTAGGGTTAAGGTGCGCGAGATTCTGCCCTCTCCAGAACCGCTGTCTGGTCTCATCGCTGTTGTCGTCAGGGAAGCCGGTGTCGAGCCCGCTCCGTCCAACCCAGCCACTCGATCGGCAGATCATCTGCGCCAGCCCTCAGCCTTCGTCCACCCCTGTGGCCCAACCTGCACCACCACGCATCAAGGATCACGTGCAATGCAAATGCTGATGCACCGGCATCTCCATCACTTCCGACGTCTCTGCCGTCCGCCGCTGTGATCCAATGACGAAGATCGTGACGTCATAAACGCCGGGAAGGGTCGAGCAACGTGGCCATACCCTGGACCGGATATACCCTACCGTGCCATGGATGAACGTCGCTATGGCCTTCATTTCAGCCTTCACGCGAGTTGACCGGCTTGGCAACTGCTATTCGAACGGCACGTGCGTCTGCTCCAGATCTGTTTGTGGCTGGTGAGCAACAGCACAGGAGATCATATAAGTGCACAGCATGGATCATCTCATGTTGTGGCATTCACTGTGTATCGATGGCAGGCGATCCCCTCTGCGTGTGAGAGCGCCGTTGTCATGGCGGCTTAGCTGCATCGAACCGTGAGCAGCGCTATGCGGTAAGTGAGCGGCGGGGGAGGCAAGGCAGCTACACCGAGCAGCGCAAGGCAGACACCGACGCTGGGTGTGCTCTGTGTTCTGTATGCAGACGTGTCCGTCTTCGCGGTGCGAGTAGTTGTAGTAGGAAGCAGTAGGTCATGGCCGCAGCGGGCGCAGCTCTGCCGACTGGCTGCGTTGGGCGCAGCGGGCTCGACACCGGCTTCCCTGACGACACCAGCGATGAGACCAGACAGCTGTCAGAGGGCATCAGCTCGCGCACCTTCACCCACGTCCAGCAGGCGACGGAGCTCATTCGACAGCAGGGAGCCAGCCCCAATGCGCAGCCCCAGCTGCGGGTATAAGGCATCACGGGACGCTTCATACCCTTTCCCCTGCTGTCGATGTGCATTGACGACCTCACTGACAACAGCGTGCCGTCCATCTTCGCAGCAGACGGCAATGATGGGGACTCTCCCGTCGCTCTGCCGCTGTGGCGCACCCGCGGTCTGCAGGAGGGTGATGCGGGTGCCATGCCTATTGCCGACGGACCGGCCCACCAGGGACAACGAGGCCACCCTGCTGTCCTTCTACCAGCAGCTCCTCGATCGCGACCCCACCCTCGCAACCGAGACTGATAGAGGTGATGGCGGCAAGGCGGCGCATTGGGTGGCCACCACCCCTCCCGTATGGTCCCAGTCTTTCATCGACAGCTACATCGACCTGTTGGTGGCCAATGGGGCGGACATGACGGCAGTGGACGACAACGATGGCTTGACGCCATTGCACTACGCGGCAATGTGGGGGTCCCACCGTGTGGCTGCCTCCCTGTGCCGCCGCCTCACGGCTGCCGACATCAACAGAGGGACCCCCAATGACTCCAACCGCACGCCCCTCTGGTCTGCTGCCTGCCCGCTCGATGAGGACACTCAGCTGCTGGACGACGACACTGCGGAGGCGGCAGACAAGGACGAAGCCACCAGCGAGATTCCCCATCTCAAGAGCACCATCCGTGTGCTGCTGCAGGCGGGGGCGGGCATCGCCCGGCTGCCCACGGCCACAGAGCGGGAACGCCGAATTCGGCAGCTGGTGCTGCCCGAGTACAGGACGGTACTCAACGAGCTGGGCGATGTGGCCATGGCGGCAATCAACGCCGCCCTCGCCCCCCAACGCGACCACTCGATGCTGCTCGCCCGTCTGCTGCCCCTGGCGCCCCACCACGACGGCCACCCCACCCACCCATCGCCCTCCAGCCTCTCATTCGGCCCCCAGGAGGCAGAGGCCGTCGGCTGGAAGATCGGCTCCTTCCTGCACCAGCCACACACCGCCATGGCGACCATCGATGGGTACCTGATGGGCGAGTCGCTGCTGAGGCGCCGTGTGAGTGCGGCCGTGGCGCATTTCGTGACGCGGGCGGCCACACGGACGACCAGCAACCGGGAGGTGGTCGGGGGGAGCCGGCACGTGCAGCAGGACGGAGGGGCGAAGCGGACCAAAGTGACGGTCCCGCCCCTGCAGTGCTTTGCCGTCAATGGGGGGCAGCAGGGGGGCGGGCGGCATCGGCGGCTGGGTGTGCGTGAGGTGATCCACAAGGCCCGGCTGGACGTGGCGGCCCAGCACGGTGTGGAGGGGGTGGTCAAGGGCTTCAACACCCACCTCGGCGATAGCGACTGCCAGTTCCAGTGGCAGGAGCTGGGGCACATCAACAGGCGGGGGCAGTTCGAGGCACTGCAGATCAGCTGAGATGTTTGTGCGGCTGAGCACCGATAGATAGCAGCAAGGGGAGGACGGATTGCAGATGCATAGAGGTGGATGGATGGATGGATGGATGATGGACGGAGAGAGGCGAGGTACATGGCTGTTTTGGTGGGCGGGCTGTGCATAGACGGACGAACAGACGGCTGTGTTAGTACGCACGACAGACCGGCTGTGTGTGTGTGTGTGTGTTCGACATGATGCTTGATGACTTCAATGACTGTTGCTGGCGCATTTCGCTATGAGTGGGTCGCGCACGTCGAATGCTTGCAGCCGCACATGAATGAGGCTACCCACGACATGAATTATCTGTCCATCCCACCAGGGAATGGAAGTCAGCACATGTTAGGGCTCGCCCGTCTCGCCATGCCTGCCTGCCTGCTTACTGCCTGTCTGTCTGTCCGTCTGTCTGTCTGTCTATCTGTCCCCCGCCCGCCGTGTGTGTCTGGCTTGATGTGAGCACGGTGGCGCCATCAAAAAATGCACACACAACCATGGAGTCAAGGGCACTTGCGAAATGGCACACACAGGCAGGCAGACAGGCCGACAGCGGCCAACTAGAGCGCTACAGTGGCCATGGGTGGACGTGTGGATGGTGGATGAGTGTACACATGCATTGTCCGCCCCTCTGTGGGCGAAAAAAATACTCGGCTGCTTTCTGATTCCTCCCCTACGACCATTCCTTTCTCGCACAGCAGCCGTCCACCTGATCTATCTATCCACTGTGCGAGTGTCATGGGGAAAAACGCAGAGAGGGAGAAAGGCAGGAGGCAGGCAGGCAGGCAGAAGGAGCGAGCCCTCCCTCTCCGGTTGGTCCGGTTGGTCCGTTGGAGAGAGATACAGACACAACACAACACAACACAATGGGGCGGAAAACCATGCTGTGTGAGCTGAAGGAGGGAGGGCTACACGAGAGAGGTGTGACAGACAGGCAGAGAGAGAGATGCAGACTGACGCACAGGCAGGCAGGCAGACGGGGGGGGGGAGGGTGGAAGGTAGGCCAGCTCCGTGACAGAAACAGAGAGAGGAGGCAAGTAGCAGCCTGATTGAGAGGCAGGAAAAATACCACATACACCATGGATGGATGGAATCATCAATCCCTCACCCACCGCACCTCACATCCATCCATCCCCACCTACAGGCAGCAGCCAGCAGTGTGTGTAGGCCCCCACTGCCCCTCTCCACTCCCGCAGACACACAACCACACAGACACAAGCACATCATCCCCTCTCCCCAGTGAGTGAGTGAACCGGTCGTCTGATTTGATGAGCGAGGTCCACTCACCATCGCACGCACAACGTACACACATTGGTACATCCATCCATCCATCAGTCAGTCAGTCGTGCAGCCAGGCCGGAAAAACACACAGGGAGCGCTAGGCTAGCTGGCTACACCACCCACCTCTTGTCTCCAAGTCACTCGTTGCTCCTCATCCACCATCTCATCTCTCTTTCTCTCTTTGTTTCCCCCGCACTCGTTCGCTCGCTAAGACAGCTTATACATACATGGATGGATGATGAATGGTTAGCTACGAAAGCACCGCACCCTGCAAACCTACCAGGCAGCGTTAAGCACCATACCTCGCCCCGCAGACATGACACGCACGCACACAAGGAAGTTGGCAAGCAGGTAGGCAAGTACCAGCCCGTCCTTTCTTCTCCCGCCCCCCCGCCATGAAGGCCGGCATGGCGCCGACTGTGTGTGTGTGGGTCCCATTCGCATCGGAATATCGGCACCCCGCCACCAACACACCAGCATTGCGTGATAGATCCTTCTTGCTGTGCTGTTGTGTCAAAATCTGCAGATCGCAGCCACAGACAGGGTGTGTATGAATGCATCAAGGAATGAGCACCATACGCCACATCACATCACATTTTCACGCACCGCACAGCACAGCTGACTGACGCATACATGACGACCCCTCACATACCGGCGACAAAACGAAGTGTGTGGATGTGGAGTCCGTCCGGCACAAAGGAACGAAGCCGTCTCCTCCCTCGTCTCTCTGGTGGTGTAGGGCGGTCGGTCTGTCTGTCTGTCTGTGTGTGTGTGTGTTGTATGCATGTGTTAATCACTCCCGACGCGCGGGCCAATCCGACGTCCCCTCTCTGGACAAAGAAGGGAGTCGCAGGAACCCGTTCATCGAGGAGCAATCAACACATCCATGCACCACAGACGAGCGCAAAACGGACGACGCCGGTGAAATCATCAATCCTTATGTCCTTCGTTCCTCTGCCGTCCGTGTGCCTCCATTCTCCCCATTGTCTGTGTCTGGTGAGCACAACAAGCAGACGACTCCACTTTGGATGCATCCATCGATCGATCCATCCACTCACTCACAGACAGAAATCCTTGCTTCTCGAGATGCAAGGCCATAGATCTGCAGGCAGGCAGGCATCCACACTCGTCGCGGGGGCGGAAAAGGGCCCTCGCGTGTGCAAGTCAGGTAGGTCCACAACACGCTACAACAATCATTCATTTCATTCACCACAAACAAACGCCACACACAACAGACAGACCGTCACGCATCGCATCGCATCACATTGCATCCATTGGTCATCTCTTCCACCAGCACTAAACCACCACCACCAACACGACACACAACAAACACGGACACGGACAGGCAGACGAGAGCGAGTGAGCCAAGCCACTTCTGAGCATTAGTCACGGTCGCATACACACACGCACACACACGCACACACACATCCAGGAAACACGGCACTTTCACGCACACGCACACACATGGATGCAACCAACAAGCCCAAGTCCCCCCCCCTCCCTCCCCTACCCTCCTCTCCCAAAAAATCATCCGTCCCCTCCCTTTGCTGCGCTGATCAGTCCCTCCCCTCTGTCTGTCTGTCTGTCTGTCTGCACACCCTACCGTCCGTCTCGCTTCATTCTCATACCTCTCGTTGCATTGCATTCATTGTCCCTCCCGCCCCTACGTAGGTATTTTTGTATGCATGGAAAACACCACTCCCCTCCCCTCCCCGTATAGCGCACCACCACCCCATCCATAGACAAAAATCGCCCTCACACTCTCAAACACTCACTCGCTCACACACACACACACGCACATGAAAGGGTGAGCCAGACGCAGCCCCCCGCACGCAACCAGCCCCCCCTCTCTCCCCCATCACCCGTGTCCATCGCACGCCGCCGCGTTGGTCGACGTCATCTGCCGTGCGTTGGTCAGCCCCGCCTGAATGTCCAGCAGCGACCCCTTGGCCACGCCGTTGGCAGTGGTGGGTGCGGCCATGCCCGCCACACCGCCCCACTTGGCCGGCAGCGTGTTGAACCGCTTGTTGCTCCGGGAATAGGCCTGGGGCGCCGCAGCAGCACTGGCGGCCGCGTCGCCCACATTGATGCCTGCCTGCATGAGCGTGGCGGGTGTGAGGCCGAGGCCCATCATGGGGGAGGGCTTGGGTGGGAGGGCGGGGAGGCCGAGGCCGCCGCAGAGCCCGGATAGGGCGCCGTATGCCCCGAGTGTGCCGAGGTTGTGGGGGCCTGAGTATGATGTGAGGGGGACGGTGTTGGAGAGGAGCGACGACAGCTGGCCCATCGACCCAGACGGATTGGCAGCCAGTCCAATGCCCTACCACGGAGACAGACAGACAAGAGAGGAAGGACGACACACACAGGCATTGCGTTGCATCCAGTTGTGTGTCCTCCTTGTCGGCACACCCACCCACCATTTGGGACTGCGACATGCCGGCCGCTGTGCCACGCATGAAGGGGTTGCCCGCCGGCCCCATGTACCGGTTGGCCATGCCGCCAAACCCCTGAGCACCACCCGCACCACCGAACGCCGAACCAGCACCACCAGCACCAGCACCAGCACCACCACTCTGGGCGCTCTGTGTGGCGAAGGGCACGGTGTTCTGGCTGTCGGCCCGTTGGCTGCTGGTCTTGGTGTTGGTGGCGGCACTGGGGGTGTTTGTGTCTTCAGGCTGAGCGGACGCGATGAGCATGTCGGCCTTGCTGGCGAATGCGGGGTGTGTCCATAGGCGGAGCAACTGGGTGAGGTTCTGCAGCCGCGACACGGCACTCTGCAGCTCTGAGACCTCTTTCTTCAGCAACCTGACGGCCGCCACGACAGACACAAAAAGACGGAGCGTGCTGGCTGGCTGGTGGGTGTTGGATTGCGGTGGCCTCTCATGAGCTGGCTGGACTGACTGACTGACTGACCCTATGGTGCTGTTTCTCTGTTCGAGTTGTTCCTTGAGCGGCTCCACCACCTCAAGAGCCTCCGACTTGACGGCTCGACGCCACCTGACACACAAACCACATGACAGACATCATGCCATCATCCGTCCACCCATATCCCCAACCAGCTCTGCTCACCTGACACATGTGGCGCACAGGCAGTCCCCATCCCTGTCGTCCTCCCCGCCCTTGCCCTCCCCCCGCCTCTCTCTCTCGCCAGCGCCCTCTGTGGGCGTCGACGCGTCCCCGTCACTGTTGCCGCCATTGCCGTTGCCGTCGGTGTGAGTGGCCAAGTGGGGGAGGAAGGACGAGGGGCAGTCGGGGGGCTGCGACGACGACGGACACTCTGACGACCTGCCGCTGCCGAGAGAGGAGAGCCCCTGCCCGCCACGGATGGTGTGGCGCCGACGAGAGCTCTGCAGAGACACAGACGAATGTGAGGCGGACTTTCCTCCCTGTCTGTCATCCATCGTGCACTCACTCACCCTGATGGGTTGTGTCGGCCCCTTGTTCCGTCCGCTGTCGGTCTCCAGGTTGACGGCGCCCTCGCCGTGCCCGCCGCCGCGGCCCGTGTACCCAAATGGCGGCGAGTCGAGCGACGGCGGCTGTGTGGTGTCCCCATGGCCGTAGCCGGGCGGTCCGAATGCCACCTCCTGGTCCTCCATGATGGACTGCAGCTTGGTGGCCTTGGTGGGCGGCCCGTCGTCGTCGATCATGCTGCCACCGTCGTGCGGCCGCTTGACGCCGATCTGCGACCCCCACGGCAGGCTGTAGTGCCGCTTGTCCCGCCGCAGCAGCCCCTCCTGTGTCTGCGACCCCCACATACCGCCCCCATTGCCCCAGTCGCAGGCCTCCTCGTTGTGGGAACAAGACGCGTTGAGGTCAAACAGCGGCGGGGAGAGGTGGGGGCTGCCCGGTGGCGGGATGCACGACGTGTTGAAGGATGTGTGGTCGTTGCGGGAGTTGTCTGGCGCGCCGAACGTGTCCTGAGGGTTTGAGAAGGGCGGGTCGTTGTCAATGTGGTTGGGCGGTGAGGGTGACTGGTAGTCGCCCAGGTCAGAGTTGCTGAACTGGTTGTCCGCCTCCGTTGCTGGGGGCGCCGTCGACATGTCGGACACTATGGGCTCTGAGAGAGAGAAAGACAGAGAGGCAGAGAGAGGGGATGGACAGTTATGTATGTGGTGTGTGTTGATTGCCCATTGCTCATTGCGCGTGTCAATCACCTAACCTACCTGGTTTGGGTTGGATGTGACAGCTGGTCTTGAGCGACGATATCGCGTCAAGACACTTCATCTGAACCACAACACATCACCATCCACTGGTTCGTGTGTGTCGACGTGTGTGCGGGTCTGTCTGCCCACCTGTCCAGCGATGCAGGTGAAGAGGCCGAATGCGGTGAGCAGGTCGGGCATGACGTCGGCCACGATCTCTGCAAAGCCGTCGAGGTCGAATGAGCTCTCCTCCTCGTGGCGCTTCAACAGGTACTCAGCCAAGTTGTAGAAGTCGTTCCGTGACGTCACACCAAGAGCCTGCGCGCCACACACACATCCATCCATCCATCCATCCACAAGACACACACGCACAAAATGGATATGCTCTTGAGTGCGTCGCCACCTGCAGGCGATGGAACACGATGTTGACCCGGTTGAGCAGCCGCACCTTCTCCAGTACCAGGGGCGTCGCACGTCCGCCGCCGCCCTGACCGCCCGAGGCACATGTCGAGGGGCTGGCCACCGGGCCCTTCTCCGCACCGTAGAAGCGGAAGCACAGACGCAGCAGCTCCTGGTAGAGGGGCGAGCCGCGTGCCGGCATCGCTGGCGGGTCAGCGAAGGACTGCGGGCTGACGAGCAGGCGGAGCTTGCGCAAGCCGTCTGGCAGCCGGATGGTGCCGTCGTCCTCATCACTTATGGCGTCAAAGAATAGCTGCGTGACACACGGGGGGAAGGCAACAAAGTCTGTCTGTCTGTCTGTCTGCATGCGTGTGGTTGGCTGACCGAAGCAGTGAGTGTGGCGAATAGCGGGTGCGATTTCTGCGTCTCGAGTGTGGAGTTGACGTGGAACCAGTCGCCGCTCGACAACACAACACACGCTGACCGCTTCCCTCCCGATGCCGTCTGCTCTATCAGACCCTGCACATCGTCCTCATTCAGCCCTGAGGCGCACACAGGACAGAGACAGAGACACACCGTGGTCACGGGCCGGCCGCTGTGTGGGCGTCGGTTTGGTGTGTCGACTTGAGCTTACGATCTTCTGCAACAAGCTCGAAGATCTCCATTGGCCGCTTCCCTCTGCCAGACTGACACACGCACACACAAGCAACACACCAGCAGGCAGGAATGAGTGAGTCACTGCGCAGGGTGCGACCGTCCCACCCCGTGTGTGTGAGTGTTTGTGCGTCTTGTGCGGGCGCACCTGAGGCTTGCCGATGAAGTCATCTACGTCCACCTCGCTGAAACACACACTCTCCGTCCCCATCGCGACTCTCTCTGTTGCTCCCCTGCCCCTCCAAAAACTCGGTTTCTCCCGGTCCGCTGCCGCTCCTCTGCACGCCTCAGCCACCCTCACCTCACTTACTCAAAGGGAGCGCCTGCGACGGCATGAGTCAGTCAAAAACACCAGCCCTCAACTCACTCAGCACCATACCGCTCCCCGCACGCAGACGGCTCTGTCATCCATTTCATTCAGGAGGGAGAGAGAAGGAAAAGAGGAGGCGGCCTAAAGCCAAGCTCGCAGAGATGGATCGCTGTTGAGAGAGAGCTCGTTATGAATGGGAGGTTGTAGGCGTCAACGAGCAAGCGATTGGGACAAGAGCGGCGGCTTGAGAGGCGTCTCAAGATCGCGACAGCACGGCGGGCGTGCAGGCCGGCCTGAGTGAGTGAGTAGGGATGTTTCAGAGCAGCAGCTGGCTGCGGTTCGCGACGGAAGTTGGTCAGCACACCGCATGGACCGAAAACCATGCTCATCCAGCGCGGAAACCACGACTTTTGATGCGCTCTGTGCTTTGTGTGTTGTGTGCAGCCGATGCGATGAACATTCGTGTGCGGGACGCGGCTCAGCACGAGCAGCAGACGGTTAGCGGCCAACCCATGGAAATGCGGGAAACAAGGTCCGCGCAATCTCCTTGAGGAGGAGTTGAGATGACTGCAGCGCCGAGCAAAGCGGTGTGTGTGTGTGTGTGTGCAGGACTGAGCCGGGCGGCGGCCGTGTGGTGCATCGTCCGCGAGAAGAGGGGGCAGATGAGACCATCCGCACTGAATCGGCCCCGGAAATGGAGGCGCCTTCGCAGGTGAGTGATACCATACACACACACACACAGGACAACCAACACGTGTACTGTGCCGTCCTCGAGGCATCACTCTCGGCTTGCCTGGTGTGTGTGTGTGTCAGGAGCAGATGGTGTTGTCACCCGGCGGGCCAGGCCCTCCCTCGAGCCCCGGGACGGCCCCCGCAGACCCCTCACGGAGGGCAAGACACACGCACTTCGCACACAGACCGGCCGACGGTTACTTCGTGAGCCAATGAAAGCCATATCAGGGGGGAGGGGAGAGAGAGCAGCCAGACATTCAGTCAGCTCGTTGTGTGTGTTCATGTGCCTTGTGTGCCTTGTGTGGTCAGCGCGGGAATGTGCGGAACAGCATCCAGCCGGGTGCGTATCCCCGCCGGAGTCCCAAGGCGGGCCCCTTCGGCAAGCTGGCGCACCAACCCGCCAGCAGCAGCAGCATGGAGGTCATGGGCGTCACGCCATCACAATCGCCGACCATGGAAGCAGCCAAGGGTGAGGGAACCAGCCACGGTGCTGCATTCGGTGTATCTCTGTGTGTGTTCCATGCGTGTGTGACCTCAGAGAGCGCGCTGTACTGCACCCCTGATCTAGAGGTGCCTGGCATACTCACCGTGTCAAAAGTTGCTGTCACTTTCGAACCCGGTGAGCGAGTGAGCCAACAACAGCAGCCAGCCACATCGGCCGGCTCATGGTCATAGCCATGCGGTAAGCACATGCATGTGTGTGGTTATGTTGTGTGTCGTGTCAGATCCCCGCTCGGGTCACGTTGCCAGTCGCGGGATCGGTACCTTTCAGGTGTACATTGACATGAGGGACATACTGGAGTGCGGGGCCGTCAGTGTCCCGAGGTCGGAAGCACGAGCAGTGGAAGGTCAGTCAGCGCTGCACCACAGCCTCACTTACACACCTGAGCCGCAGGAGAATCTTCTGGCTGGCCGTGTGTCCATCTGGTGGTCGCTGCAGGTTTGGCTCCATCCACTGAGCGGGTCTACTACCTACACGTTGTCGTGCGCACACTCGACGGCAGGTCAGTCAGCAGAATGTCTACCTACCCCCACACACATGGCTCAGGTTCTCAACTGCCTCTTTCCTTATTCCTCTCTCTCTATGTCTCAGTGCTCGCAGCCGGAGTCGCAGCTCGAGTCGCCGGCAGCGTGGCGAGCGGGCGTCTGTGTCCCCCGTCCCCAGCCGTTCCCGCACCTCTGCCATGGGGGACCGTGACAGGTCCCCACACCCTCCCCTCCCACCACCGCCCATCGACCTCACACCCTCCGTCGAGCAGCCCACCGACTCCCTCTCACCACACACAGACCTGGCGAAATCCGCCAAAGGCGTCAGCTTCAAGGACGGGGTCGAGACGCGTGGCGCACCAGAGCAACCGTCTGCGCGCACATCGGTGGCTGTGTCGGGTGTGGAGGAGCCGGCGCAAGAGGGTGGGTTGGGGGGGCTGGGGCTGAGTGGCGTGGGGCGGATACTGGGTGGTAGCTTCAAGGTGCGGCTGAGTCACACGACGGGGTCGTTCCTGTCGCCCCTGTCGATGGGGTCCAAGACGCCAGACAAATCGACCACCACATCGCCGCGGCCGGGGGGGCCGCACCATGTTGTGTTTCGGGTGAGAGGGGAAGGAGAAGGGGAGAGGAGAGGATATCATGCACACGCCTATTGTGAGGACGGTGGTTGGTTGTGTGTGTGTCAGCTGCCGGACAAGGACAAGCTGCACGCCCTCACCCAGCGGCTGGTCGACTACATCGACCTCTGCCAAGTCAGTCAGCAAATACGCACTCACAGACAGAGGGGGGTTCCCGGGCACGTAATAATGTATTAATGTGTGTGGCTGCGTTTTGTTGCATCTTTCTTCGCAGAAGTCGCTGGAGGGGAAGGACTCATCGCTTGAGACCTTCACTCTCACCTCTATACCCTTCGCATCGCTAGGTAGGTACCCCAGGCGGCCCCCACGGTCCGTGTGTGTCATGCTCGCATGATCCATTCATCCATTCATTCACTGTTGGTGCGTCGTCTCTCTGTCTGCCTGTAGCCACCCGGCAGTCCCTTTCCGGCCCCCTGCCCTTGGCCCACCTGCTGCCCCCGGTGGAGTCGGACGAGATCTGCCTGGAGGAGGAGGAGAACCAAAAAAGGTCTCAAGTGAAGCAGGGCAGGGCCACTCCCACCCCCACTCCCACCCACCATAATGTCAAACATCCACCCCCATCTACTCACCATCACGCCAAACAAGGGGCCTCTCGCCTAAGCTGCAGCTGCCGCCCGCCCTTTGCTTGTTGCAGGGCCATCAGCCGAGCAGTGAGCGACGGAGATCTCGAAGAACAGCAAGAGCGGGAGCGGGAAGAGGGCCAGCAGCAGCAGCAGCGGCACGAGGCCCCCTCCGCACAGGGGGCGCCGGTGAGGGCGCAGTCGCATGATGTCGACACGGGCCACCATTCGGTGGTCAAGAAGGGCAAGGGTGTGGTGGACTACAGCGACCTGCCGCTGGAGGCCCAGGGCAGCCGCCGGTCGAGTGTGAGGTCAGAGATGTCCGCACTGACCAGATTCGATGTACCAGGTATATATATGACGCAGCCAGACAAGCAGCCGGGTCTTGATTGGGGGTCGTTGTCTCGTGTTTGCGCATTTGTTCAGAGAATGCGGCGTCGCTGCTGACGCCTTATATCGTGCATCAGATCTCCGCCAACCTGCCCCCACGGCTGGCCTTCCGTCGGTGGTCGCTTCTGTACGGCCTCAAATTCTCAGGCATATCGCTGCAGACGTACGCACACACACATCCACACCCTTGTCGACAGTCATCACACACATGCATCTATGGTGCTGTTGTGTCTGTGCATAGGTTTTACCGCAATTTGGAGGACAAGGGGCCGTGTGTGCTGCTCATCGAGGACATGGGCGGAACGGTAGGTCAATCACACTGACGACACACAGACACGGACTCGTCGATGTGTCGCTCATCCGGTTCAGGTGTTCGGTGCGTACTGTTCGGAGCCGTTCCGCCACGCGTCCAAGTACTACGGCACGGGTGAGCTGAGCAGCCCCTTCACACTCACACACACCCCACCTCACAGCTAGCTCACATGCCCTTTCACCTGTGTCTGTGCGCTCCACACACAGGCGAGACGTTCGTCTTCACCTTCCGCGAGGAGCATGCAGCCGACCTGCAGCAGCAGCTGACGCCCACGACGGACAGCTACCAGCAGCACCAGCTCGACCACGGCAGCATCCACAAGCACCTGTCCATGCCGGCAGTGGTGGCCATGTCTGCGCCATCCAGCGCACCGGGAGAGGCGGCAGAGGGGGCTGGGGCGGCGGGGGAGGAGCAGGAGATCGATGCGTTGGAGGCGCGGCGTGCCACCACCAAGATGTCTGTTGGTCGCCGCCACCTGCCGCCTCTCCGTGCCTTCTTCTGGACGGGCCGCAACGACTTCTTCCTTTTCTCAGACGACAAAATCATCGCTGTGGGCGGCGGGTCAGTCAGCCATCCATACCACAGCGATGAAGGAGAAGGAGCAGAGAGACCAGATGGCATGTGTGTGTGTGTGTGTGTGTGTGTGCAGGGGTCATTACGCGTTGATTGTGGACAGTGAGTTCCTCAGAGGTCAGCCAGTACGCACAGATTGACTGCCATGATGCGATCGATGCCCATGCTCGGACATGTGCCATCTGTCTGTCTGTGCATCGGTCAGGATCGTCGTCTCCGTGCGCCACCTTCGACAACCCCGTGCTGGCGTCATCGGAGGACTTCATCGTCAAGACATTCCAGGTACCACACGATTGCTCGTCTGGCGCATTGAGGTGCTTTCTAAGGTGTGTGGCCGTCGCGTGTGTGTGTGTGCAGGTTTGGGGTTTCGAGGAGGACATCTGGTGATGAACGAGATGGAATGGAATGGAATGGAGCGGGTCGGTCGGTCGGTCGGTCATTTTCATCTTGGCTCTCTTTTCTTCTGCATTCCCCCTTCCCCCCACACACGTTGACTGCATTACCCCTTACCCACCCCCGCCCCGCCCCGTGTGGCCGTCCGTCTGTGTATACCCACTTACTCATGACTAACCTCGGTCGCTTTCTTCGCTCGCCTGCCTGCTCCCCTGTCTGGGTGCGGTGCCTGCCCACACCAACGCGGACGCCCGGCCCGGCAGGCAGGCAGGCAGAATCCTCCCTGGCTCACTATTCTCTCGCCGCGTTCACAGTTTTTACGTGGCTGGCTGGCTGACCCGTGCATACCATACACACGCTATTTGTCTGGTGTCGATGCTCAATCTTCCGGTGGATAGCTAGACCTTGCTGCGTTGCTGGCTGCATGCGTGTGCTGGGGACGGACGTCTGGGCGGCGCTTTTTTCCTCAGTTTGGCGAGTCAGTCGAGTCACACATCCTTACTACTCGTACAGAAGATATATGCGTACCTACGTCGAGTCGATGTGTGTGCGGGGTGACTGACTTGACTGACTGACTAGTGGCGGGCGGGGACAGGCCCGCCCTGTAGCCATGGAGCCATGGATGGATGGATGGATAGAGTTATGGGTGTGCGTGTGCGTGGAGGCACACCTTCGATGCGATGAAGTGACATCACATGTCAAACGGTCACATTATGCGTCTCTTCCTGACGCCCTCACACCCCAACAGCCTCTGCCGCGTCCTTCTCAACCTCTCAGGCACACGCAGGCCCTTCCTCTCGAGCACTTGCTGGCTGCCCGGCACACACCGCATCAGCCACTCAGTCATCACCGCAGCCCTCTCCCCCTCACTCAGGTCCCCCCACTTCAGCCCACCCATTTGCGACAGATATGCACACGTGACGGCACACGCAACAGACAGATTGAAGCTCTCCGCGAACCCCCGCATCGGCACAAAGAACGTCTCGTCGGCCAATCCCCGCATCTCCTCACTGATGCCGGTCCTCTCATTACCCAGGACAATCGTAAAAGGCTGCGAAACGTCCAACGACGTCAAGGCCGTTGAGTCCTCCTGCAGGTCAGAGGCGTAGACCCGCACCCCCCGGTCCTTCAGCTGGCCGATAGCCTCACTGGCTGACTGGAACTCCTGCATGCTCAGCCACTGTGAGGACCCAAGTGCGACGTTCATATTGCCGTTGATGTCTCTCTGGCGGTCGTATCCCCCCGGCCGTCGGATGACGGACGTGTGCTGGATGCCGAATGAGTCGAGAGTCCTCAGGCAGGCCCAGACGTTGTTGGGATTTGTGGGCGCCTCAAACACGAACTGGCAGTGGTTCGTCCGCTGACTGCACGACAGCAGATGGACAGACACATCACACACACACAGAGGCAGGGATTGATGTCTGCCTAGCTCCTTCCCTCACCTGATGACGGTCTGCAGGCGCTCCAGCCGATCTGGGCTCACAAGAGGTGAAAGCGCCTCCACGGCTGACTCGTAATCGAAGCCCTGTGGCTCGTCATGCATCGATACGGCAACATTGTCCACCTCGGAAGAGCCGCCATCATCCAGGAACCAGTTTGTTTCGCCGTACTCGAAGCCTTCCCAGCTCTCGTCCGCCGATAAGGTGGCTCGCTGCCGCCTTCTGGTCCTGGCACGCTGAAGCGCTGTTAACCTCTTCTGCAGCCGTGGCCGACCGCTGTGGTGGATGAAGCCGACTGAGGAAGATCCGTGCGCAACAGGAAGAATTGCGGGGACCATCCACAGCGCCATCAAGTTGGATTGCGTTGAAGAATGCTTGGGTTAGGGCGAACAGTTTTCGCGGAAATTCTCCTGCGAGCTTGCGTGAGAGGCGGAGGAAGCATGTGGGCGCTGATATCGATGCAGAGCAGCTGTTGCTCCGTTTGGGTTGTCTGGGACGTCATTCCGGTCTGTCGTTGACCCACCCCACTCTCACGACGAGATCAGCGAACTCCCTCTCTCTTTCGGCCCCCCGACTCATGCATCTGGCCAGAGGGCATCTGCCGGTGTAGCCCACGCCCCCCTCGACTCATCCCTGTGACCGTAAGATCCCCCCGGTGTCCCGTTTTGCTGCCTCTCGCCCTCCACTTATCCATCGGTGTGAGGACCTAGGGGTGAGGACCACCACCTTGGAGGACCATGGCGTACCACATGCGTGAGAAGAAGAGAATGGACTACGCTGGTCTCGAGAATGACAGCGACAAGACCTCAGAGAACGACGTCATCTACTACGACGGCCCGTCGACTCGCAGCGGCAGGAAGCGCAAGGGCCCCCCGCCCGCTCCCCCTCGCGCCTTTGTGGCGACCGACCCCCTGATGAAGGCCACCTACCAGCGGCCGGATGACTACCAGGAGTTGCTCTCGGCGTACCACAAGATGATTCGGCTGGCCAAGCAGCACGACCTGCTGCCCGTCATCGAGCCGGCGCCTAACCCCCAGTTTGCCGAGAGGCTGCTGACCATTCTCCAGCGGAGGGGCAGGGTCGTGCCGGTGCAGCTCATATACGCGTAAGAGGCTGACGGAACAGGAAGGGAGAAGGGGAACAAACAACGGATTGATTCATCGGCTGTCCGTCCGTCCTCTCTGTGTGCTATGGTTGTCTGTCTGCTTGGTAGCATTGCGGACATGCGCAAGCCCGAGATGTGTGAACACATGGAGGGCGTCATCGTGCTGCTCGAGGAGGAGACCCCCATCTCTCCCTCGCCCTCGCCGTCCCCCTCCCCCCGACACACCGACACGGACCCCTCCCCATCCCCAGCCGTCAGCCACAAACAGGAGAGGAAGCCGCCAGGACGGGAGGAGAGGGATGTGGTGGGCGGGTGTCTGGTGGAGGTGATTGAGTGGCAGGGCGAGCGTGTGGCCGACGTGCGGTGTCTGTGGGGGACGGGATACTGGGAGCAGGTCAGTGCCCTCATCCTGGCGCTGACGCGGTGTTTCGGTCAGTTTCCTGAGGTCTGTGCGGCATACGTCAACAACCACCAAGGGGTCAAGCAGAACAAACACACCAAACAGGCCCTCAACTTCACAGGATTCCAGGTCACACACAGACACACACACACACACATGTCCCTCCCTGCCTCATTCTCATGATGCTGTGTGTGTGGATCTTCTCTTCTCTCAGATGTGGCAGACGTCCCCCGACTGGATGGAGATCTGCCAGCAGTACTTCACAGCGCGAGGCACCGCCGTCACGACGGGCAAGCCCATGCCCGACGGCACCCTCATCCCCCCGGTCCCCACACCTCCCCAGGAGCCCGCAGAGCTGCCCGTTCCACAGCCAGCCAAGCCACGACATAGGCCGCCACGGGCAAAGCAGCGCACCAAACCGCCAGCGCGCTCGACGACCGACAAATCGCCATCGAGGGCTGAGGGCAGTGAGAGCAACACGCTGGTGGGGGGAGACGACCCGAGCCAGCTGCTTGCGGTGCCGTCGTGCAATACTCCCACAGCGATGGGTGTGCCGCTGATGTCGGGCATTCCGGGTGAGTCATACGGCCGCATGTGCGGGGTGGCGCCTGCATCGGTTCCTGTCCCGAGCGACCCTGCTTCCGAGGCGGGCGATGCGGCACCAGCACCGCCGTCAGAATGGATGGGCCCACCCCCACAACCCATGGCGACTGATGCAGCAACGGCAATGGCCAGCCCGCCCGGTGCGTCATTCCCCGTTGCCATGGAGGGGCAGCCGCCGGCCTTCTGTGGGCTGGACAAGGCCATGCAAGTGTGCGGAGGGGCGGGGGAGGAGCGGGTCAGTGAGGAGCTGTCGTCGTCGGTGCCCTGCAACCTCTCTCCCAGCGACATCCCCTACACCCAGGGCATGACTCTGCGAATCGGCAACAAGGGCCGCGCGAGGCTGCTGCAGCTCATACGCGAGCACCGCCAGACCCATCGGGCAGAGACCGACGTCATGATGCAGCAGGCCGGCCTCCAGGGCCTGGACTTGCGCCGTGCGTCGATCCCTCAGCTGCTGCAGTGCGCCCACCTGTTTGGTGTGTGGGATGTGGCGGTGCAGATCCACATCGACCACATCATCAACAGCAGCGCCAGTCCCACGGTCCCGCAGCGGCAACCTTCCCCCGACCAAGGCATGGACCGGGACACAGAGCAGCAGCAGCACCAGCAGGAGCAGCAGCCAGAGGCGGAGGGGCAGGGCCACTTCATCGCACCCGACACCCAGCAGCAGCAGCAGCAGCAGGAGCAGGAGCAGGATCCGGCCGACCAGATGGCCGCATCACCGGAGCCCAGCGCCCCGGCCGGTTTGCCGTTTCAGGAGATCATCGCAGCTGCGAGCAAGAAGGAGCTCATCCCCATGACGACGCCCATCGACGGCACGGCCACGTCCACAACTGGCAGGAGTCGCAGGGGCAAGACCAGCCGACTGCGGGGCGGCTGGTCACGCCGCAAGCGCAGGAGGGCGGAGGAGACGAACCGGCCGCAGCTGCCGGCCGTCTTCTTCGCAGACAACCAACCACCCGCACCCACGCTGCCGATGCCCACACTCAAGACGGAGACCTCCCCTTCGCCCCGATCCAGTCCCACACGATCCACGGGCGGCCATGGCCATGGCGGTGCTGGGCGCGGGAGGGCGAGGCCCACGGCGCCGCGGACAGGAGTCAAGAGGGACGTGTTCACGAAGATGGCTGAGGTGGGGAGGGTGCGTGGTGAGGGTGGGGAGTTTGGGGGCATCCACCCCTCGATGTGGGCGGACGTTAGCCCCGAGGACATGATCTTGTCGCGGAAGCGGTTCGTGGGGGAGACCTGTGGGCAGGCGCTGCGGAACCCGGTGCATATTTTTAGCTCCAGCTTCCAGACAGACCTCACCGACTGCTTCCTCCTCAGGTAGGGAGGGATGGCCATGTGTGTGTGAATGCACTCAGGCAGCGCATGGCTGGCGTAACAATGTGTGTGTGTGTGTGCAGGGATGGCGTGCAGTGGTATCAGCAGCGTGTGTCGACGGCGCTCATCCAGTACCTGCAGAACCTTGTCATCAGGCACTTCTCCACGCTGCTGCACTAGTGAGCCAGCCCAAGTGCTGCAGTGCAGGCATCCATCCATCCAACGCACCACCACACTCGTCTGTGTCTGTCTTTCTTTGTGCAGTGTTGGCCAAGTGACGGATGTCAACATGCCTTTCAAGTACAACAGCATCGCGTGCAGAGGCACCACCGGGTAAAGACACACATACACAGACAGGCTCGCACCTTTCCAGCCACTCACTTCTCACCACTCAGGCGGATTGACGTCAACCTGTCCCACACGCGACATATCGGTACGCACGCACAGAGGAGCTGTCGCTGTCTGGAGGCCAGGGGCATCCGTCATGGTGCTCTGCTCTCTTGATTGATCCGGGTGGTTCGTGTGGGTGTAGGTGAGTTGGGTGCGCTTCACGAGAAGATCCTGGCGGCCTTCAAGGGCATCGAGAAACTCTTCATGGAAGCTATCAAGAGGTATACATACACTCACAGCTGACTGAGAGGCAATGAAGGCCAGGAGGGCAGCACAGTGACGCTTCAATGCGTGTGGTGTCATCAGTGAGTTTCAGACGTGGCCGACAAGCGAGGACCACTCAGTCTGGCGGCGCATCACACTCGGTGCGCCTCTCTTCTCTGTCTGTCACACACCAACCCACGCACCGGCAATGGTGACTCCTGTGTGTATGTGTATGTGTATGTGTGTGTGATGCAGGTTACATCATGTCCCGCGGCCCCCACCAGCACGACCAGAAGTACCACAACGACTACTTCTCGGACCTAGACACGTGAGCAGAGCAGTCACACACACACTCGTGGACGGGGCGCACACCACACCCGCACGCCACGCATGATGACACATGAATGCATCGGACTGGTCGAGTGGCCGGCCCGGCCGCCGCGTCTCGCCTTAGTATTAGGTTTGAGACGCCGGCCAGCCGGCTGGCTGCAGACAGCTTGACGACCACCTAGCCAGGCCTGAAATGTGGTGGACTCGTGTGTGCGTGTGTGCGTGTACTGACGGCGTCTGGGGATGGTTTGTATGTTCGTTCGCTGCTTGCCTCTGTGTGTGTGTGTGTGTGTGTGTGTTGTGTGCAGGAACATAGTGACTGGTTTTGTGCCGCTGGTGGACATCACCGAGACCAACAGCGGCACCGAGTTCAAGATACCAGGTGAGTTTGGGTGGGTGGGTGGGTGGGTGGGTGATGGCCCCATCTCTGCGGATGATATTCATGTGTGTGTGTATGTATGTTTGGCTGTTCAGGGTCTGCCAGGGGCACTGTGCATTCTCGCGCTCGCATGGGCGACGTCATCCTCATGGACAACCTGACGCGACACAGAGGCACCCGACACATTGTGAGCAAAGAAAGCAGTCCCACCACCACACCACACCAAGCCAAGCCAAACCAGACACCCCTGGCCTGGTCCGTTTCTGTGTTCGGTGTGCTCCCTACAGGATGCATCTTGGCGTCCGTTGATCTACCTGTCCTTCTGCGACAAGCCCTGCGTCGGCAAGAAGACACACGACACCAACTGGGGCAACTACCCGCCCCTCCACTCGCTCAAAGACCCCAACCTCGCACCCAACTTCCCACCAATCGAGCAGGACATGCCCCCGGAGTGCATCGCGGCAGCAGCAGCGGCCACGGCATCCGCCCCGTCCGTCGGATCTCTGGACCAGCTGATGGGTGCCGCCGGTCAGGACGGCCAGTCGACCACTGCGCAGACGTGCAGCAGCCCCGGCTCAGTGCCCCTGCATGGGGACGACCACGCCGAAAAGGCGGCAGCGATGTCTGACCACTCACACACGGGGGTGGTGGGCGGCGGCGCGCCTTCCCTGCCCGTCGGCATGGCAGCATTCGGTGTCGGTGTGGGTGACATGCACGCTGCCGCAGTTGCCAGCAACCAGATGGTAGATGAGGCTTCATCTACCGCTGCTGCTGCTGCCGCCGCCGTTGCCCCTGCTGGTGCGTCGTTTGTGAGTGGTGTGTCGCCAGTATCGTCGAGGGCCACGGCTGGATACCTGGGTGGCGTCAGCCCGACGGAGGCCCAGGGTCACCATGTGGCACACACGGGTGGTGACGTGGTTGGGCAGGATAAGGCGCGACGGCAGCAGGAGGAGCAGCAACAGCAAAAGGAGGACGACCAGATGGCCGAGGGGTTCATTGGGGCGGAGCCGCAGGCCAAGGCCTCCTGAGTGCTGACTTAATGGATGGATTACACACGGCTGGGAGGTGGGCCTGTTTGTTTGTATGTTTGTTTGTATGATTTGCTGTGTTTTCACTTTGTCGTTGTCGGGTCGGGTGAGCGGCTGAGTGGCTGACTGACTATGCTGTTGCTCGGATCAGAGCAGAGCCTGGCTTGATGACAAGTGTCGCAACAGAATAGGCGGCTAGAATGTGTCGACCGACCGGTGGCTGGCCGTCCCTTTCGTACCTGTGTGCATCAAGGAAGCTGTCTTTTAAAGAATGGCGTGGCGTGGCGTGGCGTGGCGCGGGGGAAGAGCGGGCCGACTTTGCAAACTGGGGAAGGGGACGATTATATTATTATTTTGGTCGCTTGGCTCTTGATCAAGCGACTGACTGACTGACAACTGTGCTTGCTTCCACCTCTCTACGGACTTCTCTCTCGTGCATCTATTGCCGCCTCTTCTCTTCTCTTATCTTATATCATCTTCTCTTCTCCTCTCCTCTCCTCTCTTATCTTCTCAGCGGAATTTCCGTAATTGTCTTCCGAATGGTAATGGTCAGCTTGATTGACCCCTTCTGTGCTGAATCGACGATTCACATGGATGGAGCTGAGCTGGCCAGGCGCCTTATCGCTCTCTTGTGTGTATGTATGCACTATTTCTAGTCGTCTCTCGTTTTTGCTTTCACGTTCGTGATGGATATTTTTGTGTTACTTTTCTTTCTGTTTTAAGGCATCGATGAGGGCGGGGCGGGTCGAGGGAGAGGAGGCACGACACATGGGCGCTCTGCCTCACCACTGCATCTCTCCCTTTCTCTCTCTCTCTGCCCGTGGGCGTGCGAGTGCGCACTCACTTGGATCAAGTGGGCGTGTGGGTGCGTGTGTATTTGTCCCACCTGTCGGTCGGTGCTGTGTAATTTGCAATCTTGTCGTGAGTTTGAAGGGGTGGGCCGCTAATCGCGGCCCGCCTCGGCAATAAATAAGACAGACATGCAGACCTGCATGCAATCCACGCTGTCATCCCACTGACTGACTGACTCCACTCACCTACACTACCCTTCCTACTCATTCACCTACTCGACTTACTATCTGTCTGTCTGTCAGACTGACTCGTCCCTGCGCCGTGATTGCTCATACGTAGACCTGTACGTATACATAGCCGTCAGTAAGTATGCATTCTGTATATCGTATCGTATCCTACCGTACCAAATCGTATCTATCCTACAGGGGAGGGGGCGAGGGAAAAGGCAACGGGGATGGACGGCTACTGGCTAGCTGAGTGGATTTCATTGTATCGGTACCGTAAAGTAACGTAAGTACTGTCTGTCTGTCTGTCTGAGATGCGAGAGGAGTGCTGCATGCAGCCTATCACTTGCTGGCGACCTCAGCCTATCACTTGCTGGCGACCTCTGCCAATGGATGCACGGATGGTCGCGATGTCTGCTATCTGATTGTCTGGCTGGTTGTGGAGCGTCTTGCTGCTCCCTCTTGATTGGACCTGACTGGCCTTCATCCATCCAGCCTACGCTGTCTATCTGTCGCACCGCACACGGACGTGCGGCAGTGCAGCCGTACGGTGAGAGTCAGGGAAACAGCAAGAGCAGAGCCTTGGGGTGGTCGGTTGAATCTGAGAAAAGCGCATGAATGCGTCTCTCTCCTTGCATGGGCTGGGTCGGTCGTTCTCAGCAGATCCCAATATCCTCCAAGATGAAGGGAGGTGGTGACCTCAAACGAGGCATACCATCCAGGGGGGAGAGACATGTACAGTGCGCAACTCTGGTGATGAGTGGTCAGTATCAAAACCAGTCTTCAGTCAATCCGCTTCTTCACCCCTTCGACACGTGTGGTATGAATTGCCTTGCCAGCAGCTGAGGCAGAGTTCCATCATACAGATCGTCTCATTTTTGAGTTCTGTATGGTCAATGAGATTTATCGCTCACATGCTCAGATTCTGAAACTCCTCAAAACAAAACAGCCGGGCACTTGTCTTTCACCGCCACATCTTACACCCATTATCACGCAACAAAATTATCACGCCCATTATCACGGGTTATAGAGCCGCGACAGTGGAGCCGTTCTGTCCTCACCCTTTCCCCTATAACAACATAGCTACTGGCAACACGGCCGTCAGTTGATGCCCAGCGACACAAACTGCCCCCGCCTGTTGATGTACCCCAGCTGCTGCCACTGGAACTGGCAGTCCTTATCGCCGAGGTGGGTGCTGAAGCCCTTGACCACCCCCTCCACGCCGTGCTGGGCCGCCTCGTCCAGCCGAGCCTTGTGCACCACCTCACGCACACCCAACACACGATGCTGCCCGCCCCCCTGCTGTCCCCCATTGACGGCGAAGCACTGTAGGGGCGGGACCGTCACTTTGGTGCTCTCCGCGTCTCCCTCGTGCTGCACGTGCCGGCTCCCCCCGACCACCTCCCGATTGCTGGTCGTCCGTGTGGCCGCTTGCGTCACGAAATGCGCCACGGCCGCAATGACACGGCGCTTCAGCAGCGACTCGCCCATCAGGTACCCATCGATGGTCGCCATGGCGGTGTGTGGCTCGTGCAGGAAGGAGCCGATCTTCCAGCCGACGGCCTCTGCCTCCTGTGGGCCGAATGAGAGGCTGGAGGGCGATGGGTGGGTGGAAGGGCCGTCGTGGTGGGGCGCCAGGGGCAGCAGACGGGCGAGCAGCATCGAGTGGTCGCGCTGAGGTCGCAGGGCGGCGTTGACAGCCGACACGACCACGTCGGGCACCTCGTTGAGCACCATCTTGTATTCGGGCAGCACCAGACGCCGACGACGGCGGTGCCCCTCGGTGCCCGTGGGCAGCCGGGCGATGTCGGCCCCCGCCTGCAGCAGGACACGGATGGTGCTCTTGAGATGGGGAATCCGGGCTCTGGCTTGATCCTTGTCTGCCTCCTCCGCAGTGTCGTCGTCCAGCAGCTGAGTCTTGTCATCGAGCATCCAGGCAGCAGCAGTGAGAGGCGTGTCATTGGGGTCATTGGGGGTCCCTCTGTTGATGTCGGCAGACGAGAGGCGGCGGCACAGGGAGGCAGCCGCACGGTGGTCCCCCCATATTGCCGCGCAGTCCAATGGCGTCCAGTCGTTGATGTCCACTGCCGTCATGTCCGCCCCATTGGCCACCAACAGGTCGATGTAGCTGTCGATGAAAGACTGCGACCATACGAGATCGGTGGCGGCCGCCCAATGCAGCGGATTGCCGGCATACCGCGCAGCAGTCTCGGTTGCGAGGGTGGGGTCGCGGCGGATGAGTTGCTGGTAGAAGGACAGCAGGGTGGCCTCGTGGTCCTCGGTGGGCCGGTCCGTGTCCAGTGTCCATGGCAGCAGCATCACCTTACGGCCCCCTAGCAGCAGCCCACCTTGCGCCATGAGCAGACGGAAGGCCTTCTCGTTGCAGGCTTTGATGGCCACACGGACGGGCGTGGTACCCGGGCAGTCCACACCCGCCTCGTTGGTCGGGATGGCGTTGATGTCCGCACCTCCCTCGATGAGTGCTTTCATGATGGCCTCCTGCAGGTCGGGTGACGACCACTGCGGCAAAGCGACGGGAGGCTCCTCATCATCGCCGTCTGCTGCCCAGATGGACGGGATGCGGTTGTCGGTGAGGTTGCCGATGCACAGGGACAGCAGCGGATAGGGTGTGAAGCCTCCCGTGGTGCCCTCCATCCGTAGCTGGGGCTGCGCATTGGGGTCGGCTCCCTGCTGTCGAATGAGCTCCGTCACCTGCTGGGGTCGAGTGAAAGTGCGCGAGAGGATGCCCGCAGCCAGTGACATACTTGGAAGACTGACGGCAACGTTGTCCCTGCTGTGTTCGACCCAGTCGAGGGGCAGAGCTGCGCCCGCCTCACTCATCACGGCCTTCTAGCCACCTGCATGCATGACTCGCAGCACAGCCACATCACATACATACGGACATGATACCCCGTTTCTCACGCAGTGTGCCATTCATTGCGTACCAATTGTTTTCGATAACCCAGGCTCAGGCCCTCCTTCCTCGGAACCAAAGTTCCCCCCGCTGCAGCCGTGTGTCGCAACCGCATGCGCTGCTGCTTCAGCCCCCGCACATCCGAGCGTCAGACGAACACCAGGCCCCCACTCACCCCCGCCTGAGACGCCGTTGGGGGCCGGTTAAGCTGAAATGAGCGCCACGCGCCCTCGCGTGCCCGTCCTCTCCCTGCCAGCCCCCTCACAGCCACAAGGCCAGACGACCCAAGATGCGGCGGACGTCCAGGAGACGGGGCCGAACGAGAAGTCCACGACGCCGAGAACCAGGCAGCCGCCTTCCAGCGTCGTGGGGTCGCGGAGGCCGCTGACCAGTGCAAGTCGCGTTGGTTTGCACTACGCAAGTCCGCCACGGTTTGGCCCCATCGGCAGATCACACCAGAGCGCTGCCAGCGGCCTTCCCCCTACGTCTGCCTCCCTCACTGTGACGCCGAGAACGCCTCGTGCACCACTGCAGCGAGACGGCCTTCCGGCGGCAGGCTCACGCCCTGCGCCTACGAAGAGGAAGGAAGCTGATGCCGAGCCGCCGGCTGCCAGTCGCCTCACACGGCGAGTCCCAGCACAGCCACAGCGAGGCACCTCAGGCGAGACGAGGAAGCCGGCTGTCGCGGCACCCCAGCCGTCTCATTTGCCGTCCCCTCGCTCACCCACCCGTGCCACGCCGCGGACGGTGTCGGCCGCACCCAAGCCCACTGCCGCAGGAGGGTCGCGGCTGGCCCAGCCCGCCGCCACAAGGGATCGTTCTATGCCTGGCACGTCATCCTACGCAAAGCGATATGATATGTCGAAGACGGCAGCACCCAAGGTCGTCACCCGACCGAACCCATCGTCTTCTGGAACCATGTGGCGGCCGGGCGGCGCGCCGCATCGACTGCAATGGGACACTCGTCAGCTTCCCCATCAGAGGTCGGCACCAAGGTCGCCCCGCGATGCCCTCACACCCACTTTGCCCCTGGGGCGAGCGCAGTCGTCCTTGGCGAGAGACGAGGCGAGAGGTGGAAGGAATCCTGCAGGCCTACATCAGGTGCCCGAAGACCAGGCTGCTGAGGAGGCCATTGGGACGGAGGACAAGGCCGTGGGGACTGAAGAGAGCGACACACGGTCAAGACCATCGCATGAAAGGGCCCCTGAAGACGTTACCCTGCACGAGAGAGATGAGCATGATGCGCCACGAGCGCCCGCAGCAAGAACGATTGAGACACGTTCGGTGGCATGTGAGACGATTGATGGGGCGAAGGAGAAGGAGGTGGCCGATCAAGGGACGATGGCACAAGCGGTCATGGTGGCCAAGGCAGTGCAGTCTGAGGGTTCAACCGAGATCGTCCGCACCCATGACACCCCCACACAGACCATCGTGGCCGCCAGCTGTCGCCGGGGCGCACAGACGACACTCACCGCGTACCGGCCCGAAGACACTTTCCCCCTGGCCGTTTTCATCCACACAGAGGGGCAGATGCTATCGCGCGCCGACTCGTGGCCATCTCTCCGCTGCAGAACCCTCATCTCCAATCCGGTGGTCCCGCCAGCTCTGCCCAAAGACCGCACCGACCTGATGGATGGTCACAAGATGTGGGTCAAGTCTCTGGAGATATCCAAGAGCGCCTCTGAAGTGGAGAAGAGGGACAGGGCGCTCACGCGGAAGCGGTACACGCCCTCCTTGTGGCGGCGGGAGCACCACATGACGATGGCATTGAAGGCCATGGTGCCGCGAGGCAAGGGGGCGGCGGACAGGGAGAGCGAGGAGAAGATGCTCATACGGGTCTTGCTCAAGACTCTCAGCTCTTACGTCGACGCCTCGCAGCAGAAGCAGTCGGAACTCGGTAGGTACACTCCATCGCTCCATGTCTGTCTCATTCCATGAGTATCGTCGTCTGCTATTATGCAGAGACTGTCAATGAGAGTCTCAGCAAGAAGGTCAAGCGGCTGGAGGCGGAGAAGAAAGAGCTTGGTGAGCGCATCAACGACATGAGCCCTCGACCATCGCCGAGAAGAGGACATTCAACGGGTCGGCGAAAGCTAGACGCACCCTCTGCCATTGAACAGCATCGAGAGACAACTTCTGCCATTCTTTCTCGGCAGTGGTTGAGGATTCTTCCCGTGTTCCGGCCGACCACCAGCCGTCGTCACCCCGTGTGCATGGGCGCATTGTCGAGAGAAGAGCGGCAGAGCCAGCAAAAACTGAGGACATTGCAGAGCTGGCCAAGTTGCGGGAGGAGAACCGGCTGTTGGTGGTTCAGCAGGCAGAGAAGGACGAGTACCTCAAGAAAATCACAGACATGCTCGCGGTGAGATGACCTCGATGACCTCGTGTCTCGCCCTGCCATCGACATCTATGCGTCTCCCTTGTGCCTGCCTCTGCTGGCAGTCTGCTCCGGTGAGCCAGCGGCCTTCGATGCCCTTACCGTCGTCGGACAGGCCCGACGCCCCCCGGCCATCCATCCCTCGCCTGCCCCTCGACAGGCTCCGCTCGCTCAACACCAACACCGACGCCCCCGCCCTCAACTCGCCCCTGTCGCAGGCGTCATCCTCAAGGAGAGACGTCCCCCTCCCGGGACACGCCAGCGATCTGAGGCTGCGCTTCTCACCCGCGAGCAGCGCAAACTACACGCCGCGGTCGGAGTTCCTGGGCGGAGGGGTGGGTGTGGGTGCGGAGGGCAGCAGGTCTGTGTGCTCCGAGATGCCCATGCAGGTCCGACGATGGCTGGCAGACGGATCCAAGTGAGCTCTGCCAAAGACTCAGTGCCCGCTCATCTGTTCGTGTCTCAACCAATCTGTTTGCAGCATCAATTTCTCCCCCGAGGTGCGTCCCAATTCACCCTACACGCGTCGCCCCGGCTCCCTCTCTGCCCGCTACCCCCCATCGCACCCCCTCCTCCACACACCACTTCCGGCCCCACTGTCACACCGCAGCCCACGGTTCGGCTCGTGTGCGCTGTTCAACGAGCCCCTGCCCTTGGAGAAGGACTTCAGCCCTCGTTCGCATGATGGTCGGCGGGACCACTTCACCCCGCTGACGGAGGAGGAGAGGGAGGCCATCAGTGAGCGGCTGCAGGGCAGGACCGTCAAGTATGCATGGGGCGACAAGACAGAGGGGGAGGGAGAGGATGACAAGGGGCAGGAGAGGTCTGCGGCTGAGGGCGGGCTGTCGGCCAGCCATGGCGGCGGTGGGAGGAGAGGCGTGGTCATGCAGCGGAGGACTTCGTCGGGCCTGGGCGGGTCGCCACGCACGTCCATCCCGGAGGACTCTGAAGGTCACGCAGAGAGAAACTTACCAACTCGTCCGGTTGTCATGTCTCTGCCCGCCTGGGATGCCATTGATTGATGCAGTGGTTGCACTCCCCTCCCCCTCCCCCTTCCCAGCACCTGCTGCTGCTGCCACAGACGCCCAGCAGCCCTCCCCTTCCTATGCGACCAACACCAGCGCCCAGCCCTCCTCGCCACAGGTGTCGAGGCGCGGTGGCCACCCCACACGGAACGTCCGCGTCAGGGGCCTCGCAGGAGACACAAACTTTAGCGTGAGTGAGTCGAGAGGCACGCAATCTCTTGACACACCCACCGGCTGCTCAATGTGTCGTGGAATTCGTGTGTATGTCTCATTCAGAGTTTTTCCCAGCTGGTGGGGTCGTTTTCGCGCTTTGACAAGATTGGGGTGCTCTACGACCCAATCACACACACATGCAAGGCGAGCAGGATGAGGATGATGTCTCTGTCTCTGCCCTGTCTGTGTCTGCCCACAACTGCCTTCGTCACAAGTGTCGCTGTGTGATTGATGTGCGTCGTCAGGGTGAGGGCATTGTTCGCCTTCTCTCCCTCGCCGACGCGCAGCACGTCGCACATCGAATCGCACAGGTAACTCACCCTTGTGGATCCAATCGATCCATAGTGACGTCTCGCTTTCCTTTTTTGGTTCAGGAGCATCCGCACAGCAGCGTGGTGCCTTATCGCGTTGATTTCATCGACGACAAGACGTTCGGCAGGCTGATGGATCAGTACTCGTCTAGCTAGCTGACCGACTGACAGGACCGAAGGGACAAATCACTTGACGCGTGGGGTGAGATGGAGGTCGGCCTGGGGTGGTGTACAACACACCTACCTACATGTGTGTGCGTGCTGACAGACGTGTGCGAGACCACTTCGCAACGACAATTGCATCCTTTGGTTGATTGAGTGAACGAATCTCGTCTCTCCCACGTCACCTTCTGCACACCTTCATGCAACATCGGCTGTACACACATACATGTATCCCCTGAACAGCCAAAAACTTCAGCCAGTCGTCAAAACACTCTGTCCACACGAAGTCAAGTCGGTGTGTCAGTCAGTATCTGGGCACATCGGGGTCAACCACCACACTCCACTGGTCTATGCCTCCCTGCACATTGCACACCTTGGCCCCAAGAGGCTTCAGCGCCTGAGTGATCATCATCGACCGCATCCCGTGGTGGCACAGCACCAGGATCGGCCGGTCAGGATGGTCCAGCTCCGACACCCACGCCCCCACCTCCCGCATCGGCACGTAGTACACGCCGTTCTCCTTGGCATGCACACCGTCATGATCGCTCCCCCGCTCTGCCTCAAGGCCCTCTGCGTCTTCATCGCTGCTGCCTCGCTTCTTGAGCTTAAGCTTGGCCATCTGCCATTCGAAAGGCTCCCGAATGTCGAGCACAATGGGCGGGTCTTCACTCTCAAGCCATCTTTTTGCCTCGATCACCGATACCTCCAGCGGAGTCTCCCCCTTCTCGAGGAATGATGAAAGAAGAGCCTGCGTGCCATCGGATCCGGTCGCTCGCAGGATGGACGACGTGCTCAAGGGTCGGCGAAAGGCAGGGACAGAGGCGACGAAGGACGGAGAGAGCCTCGATGCTGCAGCTGCAGAGTGGATGCGTCGCATCATGACGAGCAGGTGCAGCCACAGCGAGATGATAGCGAGGAGATGAGGCTGAGATCTGCAGACACGCATATCCATACAATCGCACATTCACAAAATTCATGGATCTCCGTGTTTTGTGTACCGTCGAGCAGGACGTCGTGTCAGCCACATCTACCCCGGCTCCCTCGCTCAGATCTTCGCCCCCTTCTCCGGGTGGCGAGCTTGAGCTTGAGCTCGCAGGAAAAAAAGACGGCGCACATCGAAAGGGATATATTCGGCTCGAATTACAGGCGTACAGCGCACTCTGATCTCAATACGGGCCTCACGGCGATGCGCGAGAGAGGCGCATCAGCAGCAGCGGCTCACAGCCCAGCAGAGGTGCCGATGAAGTCGGGATCTCTCGCGGCAGAGCGCAGGAGGAGAGCTCCATCGCCTTCGCGGGCACTGTTGCTGCGATTGGCAGTGATTTCGGTTTTGACGAGCAGCCGGCCTGCCGATGCTGTCTATCGCGGAACAACCAGTCGAGGTGTACTGGGTCGGGCAAGGGGTGGGAGGACGGCCTTTGCTCCATCGGGCCCATCACTGCTATCTCGGCGGCGTCGAACAAGCAGCTTGCAGATGACTGATGGTACGCGAAAGTATAGTATGTCAGCTACCGACGCATACATCTCACCTCTCTCTGTTCTCTCGGCTCCTGTCTGTCAGATGGGGTGTCAGCAGTGGCCACCCCGCCCACCGAGGCCAATCCATACGACTTCCATACGGCTCGTGAGTCGTTCACAGTCGAGACCTTCTCGCCCAACAACCACCACCACGAGGGCTCCGAGGGCACCATTCCGCGAGTTGGGGCGGCCATGCCCGCACAGCGGCCCGACTGGTTCCGTGTGCCCGCTCCAGGGGGCATTTACACGCGATTTGAGGAGCTCAAGGACTCACTGAGGGATTTGAAGCTGCACACGGTGAGATCCATGGGATGAGGGATGTGGACGTGCAGGACGACAACAAATTGTACACGTGTGGCTCTCTCTCTGTGTGCGTGTGTGTGTGTGTGTGTGTGTGTGTAGGTGTGTGAGGAGGCCCAGTGTCCCAACATCGGGGAGTGCTGGAACGGCGGCACGGCCACCATCATGCTGCTGGGCGACACGTGCACCAGGGGGTGCAGGTTTTGCGCTGTCAACACGAGCCCCGAGCCTCCCGCTCCCGACCCCGATGAGCCACTCAACACGGCCACGGCCATATCACAGTGGGGAGTCGACTACATCGTACTCACGTCGGTCGACCGGTCAGTGAGTCAGTCAGTCCCCCGTGTGTCGCCCTCGTCCACACACACACACATACACACACATGGTCAGTGATGGATTGTCTCCCCTCATGTGTTGTGTGTCAGTGACGACATGGCTGACGGCGGTGCGGACCATTTTGCGCGCACGGTTGAGTTTCTGAAGGCCGCGTCGCCACACATACTCGTCGAGTGCCTCGTCAGTGACTTCCAGGGGGACAAAGAGGTCAGTGAGAGGGAGAGGGAATGCCAAGCACTTGCGCAAGTGCACTCTGTATATGTGGGCGCGCGTCGGTCAGGCTGTGGAGCGGCTGGCCACATCAGGTTTGGATGTGTATGCACACAACGTCGAGACCGTCGAGAGGCTGCAGCGATTCGTGAGGGACAAACGCGCCAACTACAAGTAAGAGAGCATGGATGGCATCCATCGACCACCGCGGCATCTCGAGAGGGCATGGCATGATGCCATCGATGGTTTGATGGTGTATCGCGTCCTTCAGGCAATCGCTGGACGTGTTGCGTCAGGCCAAGGAGGCCGAGCCCCGCGTGTATACCAAGACGTCGCTGATGCTGGGGCTGGGCGAGACAGAGGACGAGGTCATACAGACCATGAAGGACCTCAGAGACATCGACTGCGACGTCATCACTTTCGGTACACACGACACGCGCATCCTTCGTTCGCCTTGATGCCCATTGTTCCTCCTTCACTCACTTATGCAGGTCAGTATCTGCGGCCGACAGACCACCACCTGTCAGTGGTCGAGTACATCACGCCGGACAAGTTCGCCAAGTACGGCCGGCTGGGAGAGGAGATGGGCTTCCGCTACGTGGCGAGCGGGCCGCTGGTACGGTCGTCCTACAAAGCCGGGGAGTACTTCATGACCAACATGATCAACACGGACAGAGACAACGAGGCCGCAGCGGTGGCGTGAGTGACGCAATCAATACATACACGTGTGTGTCGATGTCATGTGGCGAGCTGGAGGGGAGGGAGTGGTCTGTGTACAGTGCAGTCAGTGCCTGGTGGGGTGGCTGTCGATAGATACGATCCCTTATTGGATGGATGGATGGATGGCGTGTTGCGATCGTGTGTGGTCTGCGCAACGAAGGAAAGGCATGACTCGTGTGCCAGCCAGCCGTTTTAATGAGACGAGAGAATGCTGGTCGGTCGACACATGACATGAAGTGCAGCGCCTTTTAGCTTGGACGAAAGACAGAGCGTGTTTTGGTTTTGTGTGAACTCTGTGTTCATGAAGACAGACATGTGTGGTGTGGCCGGTGGGTGTGGCTGTGTTGATTGATCAGCGACGTCTCAACGACGCAGTTAACCCAGCCACACACACGTGTTCGACCGTCTGTGAAGCATGAAAACACAAGGAAGGGCCGAGGCAGTGCATGGGTTGAGCAGCAAGTGAGTACGTGCCGCGGCATCCAACCAAACGAACGCACTTTGACAGGCATGCACTTCGATTCAGCGCTGCTCACCATCTGCATAAATCAAATCGAGGTCTGTGGCACAAAAGGCCAGGGCCGTCGGACAGGATTTGCGAGCTACAGTACTTTTGTTGACGATATCGCATCCGGCGTCATGGAGGAGGACGAGCAGCAGCGGCAGCATCCCTTCACGTACATCTTCGTCGGCCGCCGCACATTCTTCCTTCTCAGCCTCAATGACATCCTGCGTCTGAGGGAGACCTGCACCTGGGCGAGAGACCTCTTCGGAGCGCCTCAGCTGCGGCAGCGGCTCGCCCACTCGCTCAGCTCACAGGCGGGGCTGCGCCGGGTGGTGCATGGGCGGCAAGTGCAGCTACTGCGGTTCGATGACGACCAGTTTAGCGTGTATCACCTGCTGGCGGCTGTGTACGTGATGGAGGAGGGGAGGTGGGTGGAGGTTGGCGAGGTGATTGAGTTGGCTGCGCAGTGCGGCTGCTGTGAGCTGCCGGTCATCGTCACGGCCGACGACATTGACCAACACGAAAACAAGACGGTACGGCATCTCACACAGAGGGGCAGGGGAGAGCAGAGAGGCCTTATTCATTCGTCTGTATGTGTGTGTCTGTGGTGTAGGCGTATAGATTTGTAGCTCGTGTGTTGGCGCAGCTCATGGTGGTCGGCCGCCACATCAACTTCGGTGACAGCCGCCTGCAGATCTTCCGCCGTGCCGATGGTGAGGTGCGGGCCATCAAGGACGAGCCCGGCTTCCGATTTCGGATCAACCCGTTCCGAATCTTCGTCGACCCCCCCCTCCCCGCCGGCCATCTGTATCAGCAGCACCGGCTACAGCATGACCCACCTGTGCACAGCTGGATCCGCTACTTTAACGGCATCCGCAGATGGGACCGCATCCACCTATGCACCTATGCGTCAGTGTCGTCATTTGCCAAGGGCGTGATCCTCGACCACTTCGATAAGACTCACCAGACCAATGGCACATTGACTACACTCCACAGGTGACAACACATCAATGGCACCAGTGGCGAGAGGGGGGTGTGTTTGATTGTGTGTGTGTGTGTGTGTGTGGTTGGTTCAGGCGTGTTGGTGGCGGCCGTCTGGATGGCCTCCTCACCCAGTCGCCCCACACACCGGTGGCCGGGTGCACGACCACACTCAGCTCGGGGGGTCGTTTGCGATACCTGGTGCTCACCAACAGCAGCCACGACTTCGTCGCGTGGATTGCCATTCTGAATATGGGAAACGACAATGGTCAGGCCGACAGAGAGGCAGCTTAGGTGGTGGTCAAATCTCATGTGTTTTTTCTGTGTGTCATTGTCTGCAGTGAGGGTTAGTGTGTTGACGACCGAGGCTCCTGTGCGCGAGAGCGGTGCCTTCAAGGACTGCCTCCCCGTGACGGCTCAGCTGGGCAGTGTGGCGCTGGGGTCAGGACTTGGTGTTGTCTTCGACGGCCAAGTAGAGCAACACGAGCCATCAGAGCCATCAGAGGGGGAGGAGGATGACGACGATGACGGTGCGGACAGGGAGGGGACACACAGACAGACATGGTGGCCATGGATGGATGGATGGATTGCATTTCGTCTCTCTCTCTCTCTCTGTGTGGTGCAGATTCCGACGGCCATGGCGGCGGTTGGGATGATATGGACGACGACAGCGACGGAGAGGGCAGCAGAGGTACACATGAGGGGAAGGAAGGCACACACAGTCAGTACACACAAATGCCCTGATGTCAATCCGCATCAGCCGAGGAGGACAACGACGAGGATAACGGCGACAACGAACGATGATGACGATAGTGATGGAGGTACTCACAGACAGAGGGAGGGACGCATACACTCGTGAAGGGATGGCCAACGGGCCTTCTCTATCTATGTGGTGCAGACGGCAATGGTGGCAATGGGAGTGACGGGATGGACGCCGGCACGTGTCGATATGTATCTGTCCGTTTTGCTGCTTGTTTTGCTGCGGCTTGCCTGGCTGTGGCTGTGGCTGTGGCTGTGGCTGTGGGTGTGGGTGTGAGTGTGGGTGCCGCGGACAATGGGGGACTGACTGTCTGGGTCACTTCTCTCTCATTCATTGTGTGCTTGCACTTGTGCGTTCTCTCGTTGCAATGGATGGAGTCGGTGTGTTCCCGTGTGGGCCGTGGCGGACGGGAGACGAATTCATCAAGTATCGACTGAGATATACGCAATGTCCCCTATACACATAAGTGACCCCCAAGTTCGTCAATGACAGACGACATGGGGGTACCTATCTATCTGTCTGTACACCCGAGAGCGAGTCAGTCCCCCGTGTTTGGCTACTGACATACCCACACACATACGCACACCCACCAGTACGGGCCCTTCCTTTTATCCATATGTCCGTCCTCCCTCCCCTCTCTGTGCAGCCCTCCACCATATCTATGTGTACGTCTTCGTGTGTCGATGTGTGTGCATCTGCCTGGATGGACAGACAGACGTACACATTCGATGTGTCAGATCCATCCATGGGTACGTCTCTTTGCATGTTTGAGACCGTCTGATCTGCGTGTGTGTGAGTGTGGCTGCATGTGTGTGGTTCATTCATTCAACCAATGTGGAAAGAAATCTTCTCCACCCACTCACTCATCCGAACTCGTCCATTCCGCTAACACACGTGCACGTGTCCGATCGCTTGACTGACTTGTTCGTTCGTGTGCATATGGATGGAGAGAGCAACAGACCGGGAGCGCCGCACCCAAAAGGCAGGCAGGTAGGCAGGCAGGTAGGCAAACAGGCAGGAATCAAGCCAGCACTTAGCCACGGCTGCAAATGTTAACACACGCAGCTGCAAGTCAAATGTCATTCATGGCTCATGGGTTCATCATTCATGGATGGGACGACCGAGATGACGTATTAACGACGTGTGTGGTGTGGGCGGGCGTGGCTGTGTTGATCGATCAGCGACGTCTTCCGTGAACGACGTAGTACACCCGCGTGGCCAGAAGAGCAACCCATCCACCCAAGCCCAAGCTGCCCGTGTGCTGCCTTTCTGCCTATTTATCTTCTAGACACCCATCAACAAAGACGCCCATCACGTGTGCCGATGTGTGGGTGGATGGATGGATGGATGCGGTCAGGCTCGGTGGTCTCTCTCGTGCGCTCACTTCTCGTGTTGTGTGCGGCAGCCGTAAAGGCTTTCACTTCATAGTCACCCGCTGCGCGTCTCACACACATGTCTCAACACCATGTCTCAACGCACACACGACGGACAAGCCGAAGAGAGACAGACACATCAAGATATAGAATGCAGACAGCGAGGCACTGAACAGGTAGACCCTCCCTTGCTGAAAGGTGCAAGGAAGAATACCAGCATGGCACGGCATGCATCATCGGATGGATGCATGGGGGGAAGCCGTGTATATGTGTGTGTTGTCGGACTGCACTGCACTCACTTGTCGGGTTTGTCGACTTTCTTCAAGATGGTCCTGCTGCCCTCGTCCTACGCGCGCAGTCACGGTCAGCCCTGAACGAACGAACGAACGAACGAACGAACAGACAAACAGACACCAACGGACAGACGGACAGACAGACAAGGCGTCAAGCTGTCTGCGTATGTAATGTATGTGCGCGGTATGTACCCGTCGTCCTGCTGCTCCGAGTCAGAGCGGTTTTTCTTGGCGATGCGGGCTTTGGCTTCCTCGTACTCGGCATCTCGCTCGGCCAGCGTCTTGGTCGGGCGCATCATCAGCGACACCCCGATGGGCAGTCGTCCCCGAGGAGCATCGGGGTCGCGGCGCAACAGACAAACAGCCCGACCTGGAAAGATATAACGAGAAGCAAAGCAAGTCGCAATCAACCAACCACACCATACAATGGAAACACAGCGCAGCGCTTCGCTAGCTCAGATTTAACCAGTGAGTGAGTGAGTGAGCGCGGTTCCGCTCACCGTTCACGATGACGTGGCCGCCGGGTGGCGTGATGGCCCCCTCCTCCCTGCCGTCACTGCCCCCCACTCCCATCATCATCACATCCATCGGACTGCACACACAACAAACACATTGGACGAGAGACACATCGTGCATATTGTGGGTATGCATGTTATATATGTGTGGTCTGTTCTGTGGTCAAGTGCATTGCAGTGCGTACCCTTGTCCCATTGCATTGCGAGCAGCAGATGGGATGGATGGTGAGTTGACCAGATCACTGACTGACTGACTGACTGCTGACCAGATGGATAAATAAAACGGTGAAAGAGAAAACCGATGATATATGTGTGTGGAAAACAGTGAGTCCCCATCCTCCATCTGTCCCTTCTTTTGGAAATCCTTCGTCGATGAAATGGTGAGTTCCCCATGGCCAAAAAGAAAAGAAACGCACACACCCACAGGCCCACACAACTTCTGGTCGCAATCGGCAGGCAGGCAGCCGGGCATCCAGACGCATACCCACATAGCCCCTCCTGTGGCCGTCTCGTCATGGCCCTTCCTGTGGTGCATGTTGTATCGGTCACGCCGGCCCTCACCCCGGGTGTGGCTGTGGTGTAGGTAGCCGTCCTTATGCTGGTGCATCATGCCGTCCTTATGCTGGATTGTGTATCGTGGAGGGGTCTGTGCTGCTGCTGCTGCTGATGCAGGGGGGGAGGGAGGGAGGGAGGGAGGGAGGGACTGGTAGGCGGGGGCGGCTGCTGCAGCAGCAGCTGCTGCTGCTGCTGTGGGTGCGCCGTTGCGTCGGCTTGCTGTCTTGTATGTGGGCCACTGGTCGCAGTGGGGCGGCCGGTCCAATTCGATGATGCGCACTTCCTTGGGTTTGGTCTTCAGCTCACCGCTGCACAACACACACACACACAGACACCCATTGGCAGCTCAGCTGTGCTTCGCCTCTGTGTGTGGGGTTGCCTGCTTACGAGATGGAGTTTGAGTATCCGACAATGGCCACTCTCAGCTTGAGCTTGCGGCAGATAGTCCGAGTCCCCCGAAAAGCTGACACAACCAGCCCAGTCAACAACACATACATGGATCGGATCAACCTGACATCAGGCCTCTCTGTTCGTTCGTAAGGTTACTTACAGGACTATCATCTTGATGTCGGATGTCGCCGAGGCGCCGCTGCTGCTCTCCTGCCCCACACGGGTGAAGTCGGGCGAGTTTTCTGACACGGAGGCCAGACCAAACACAGAGAGATCGTCAACCAATGTGACTGACTGTGAGCGACAGGTGCGCCAGCATATATACCGTAGGCAATTTCGAGCATCTTCATAGCGATGGCACAGTCAGCTCCACACTGCACCCAAGCTGAAGCCAACAACACACACACACACACACAGAGAGAGAGAGAGAGAGAGGTTTCTTTCGTGTCGATCTGCCTCAGTGTGTGCACCGACTGGCTGGCTCACTCCCCTTGGGTAGGTATTTCTTGATGGGTTCTGTGCGACTACGGAACGGAAAGGGAAAAAGGAAGAATGAAAGAATTCGCGTCTGCGCTCAATGGACGGTGCAGATCACACTTTTTGTGAGTATGTGTTACCTTTTGGGTTCCCTGCCGAGCAAGGAGACGGTCATCAGGGAAAAAATCACCATTTCATCTGCACACAAAGGCGACAAAGGAAGACCCACCAGCACAAAGGCGGCATCACTTCACACCGTCATCCATCCATGCATCCATGCATCAGACCATCGACGCAGCCGAGAGACACACCAAACGGCCGCCGTTGCACACGGCGGCCGCTGTGTGCCGCAGGCCTCACTTGCAGTACCACGCAGGGCACACACCACACACCACGTGTGTCACCAGCCATACACACTCACCTGACGACTTAAAGAGGTTTTCTTGAGGCAGGGCGTCCAACACGCACCCCCATCCAAGTCATCGCTGGCGTGCTCGTATTCAACATCTTCCCTTCCTGCTCGCGAAGCCGGCCCACGATGGCGAGGGTGGGGTGCCAGAGATCAACCCACTACTCCTTCGCCCATCGCCAGAAGAGCGGAAGAAAGAACAGAGTGGCGGCCGACATCCGCACGAGCAGGGGGGTTTTGGGAGGGCCTGTGGCGGGCCATACGAGAGGACAGAAGAGATGGAAGAGGATGTGGCAAAAAAAAACAAACTGCGAGCTCTGTCTCTGCCTGGTCAAAAATCTCGCCGGATAGAGGCGATGTCGATAAGCGTCCGTGAGGATGTGGGCCACATCCAGCAGCACTACCAAGACTTCTTCGAAAGCTTCCAGCTCCAGTCAATGACAGATGCATCCGCAACGTTCATCATCACGCTGGCAGAAGAGGACGGCAACGCGCGAAGGCTCACCATCGAGCGCACACCAGTGTGCTTCCAGGTGCGATTCATCACACATCTTGATTTCTCATTCCTGCGATGATTCATGACATTGGCATTCATCGTGTTGCAGATCTTGTCTGACGATGGTATGCCGGCCGGCAGCGAGAGCTGCAAAGGTGAAGCGTTCGAGAGCATCGAGCAGCTGCTGAATCGAGTGGCGCCCAGGTTGTTTCAGCGCAAGATGCAACAACTGACAATGGCCAAACTGGCGAAGGAGCTCGAGGCAGGATGATTGCACTGACCGTTGAGTCTGTAGACAATGCCATGTACAACGGCGTCAGACCCACCCATTTGTCCGAATACATGAATGAATACACGAGTGACACGGATGCTCCCTTCGGGAGTGACAGCACTGCAGGCAGCTAGGTAGAACGGCCCCGCCCCTTCCCTATCGACAGACACACATGTATACATACACACACTGTACTGTACACATGAGCGCTATCACCCCCAGCATGAAAAGGAAACTTTTATGCGCAATCGCGGGGCCCTGCTTCGCAGTCCGCTTCTCTGGGAGTTGCGATCGATCTCATTGCGCTATGTGTGGCAGACATGATGTGAGCTAGAGGTCGGCCTTCTCTTCCTCGTCGGCATCAGGGTGGCTCTGGTGGTAGATGCGCTGCTCGTCCGCAAGGGCCAAACTCATCTGATCCAACAGCCGACGCTTGGACCTACACCAACCAGCAAGGAGAACGAGACAATAATTGCTATTTCCCCTTGTGTCGGTGGTGTAATGTGGGTGCGTTTACTCACTTGTTCCATGCGTCAGCGGCTGTCTGGACAGTGACAGGGTTCGCGGCCATCATGCGGTAGTCGATGCGTGTGATGAGCCTGACCCACCGGCCGTCGGGCAGCTGCATCTTCTCGTTGCCGCACGCCAGCACATACGGCTTCCCCACACCCTCCCGAACCTGTACGCACGAAACCCACGCATTACGCAAGGACGCATGCCAGCGTATGAGATGCATTCATGATGCATGGATGTTTCTCACCTCGATGACGGCCTTGTGTGAGTTCCGCCTGGCCGCCAGCAGATCATCGATCGTCCTGCGGTAGTAGTCACGGCCCAGCAGCACCCTGGCGGACGCAAGCAGCGTCACCGGCGCCTCCCATGGGCAGTGGACGTACTCGACCGGCAAATGGCGAAGCTCAGGCACCCTGACAGACATGAGCGGCACTCTTGCACGCATCAAGAAGATGTATGTCGCACAGCCGTGGTGCTCGCTCACCATTGGCGGACATAGTTGCCCTCAGGGTCGCATGACTTGGCCGCGTAGACCGGATGCATCACGAAGTTCCACCTGGACCAACCGAGCCGATTCACTGTGTGGCCCATGCAGACAGACATTCCTTCTCTCTCTTACTGGTCGAGCCCTGAGTGGCCACCGTTTTGCCACATGTAGGCATTGATGGCCACGTCGGAGTCAACCTGCACCCCGGTGCACACAGACACGTGAATGGTGGTCGCCCGTGTGTCTGTTGGCTGCCGTTGTGCCGTGCTGTCTTCCCACCAGAGTGTAGTCGAACCACTTGAAGCCCTCAAACCAGTGCATGTTCATGTACTCGACCAGGAAACCAGCCACAACCTGCCCAACACAACCAAATCAGGCAGCCAGGACAAGATGGATGAACCCCTGGATAGGCTGCTCCTTCCTGTCTGTCTGTCTGTCTGTCTGTGGGGATGGTCATCTCACGTGTCGTAGGTAGTTGGGCATCCATCCGATGGCCCACAGCTGGCGCATGGCGGCATCGACCAGCGGGAAGCCCGTGCGACCGCGCTGCCACTTCTTGAGTGCGGCGGCGTCGGTGCCCCACCGCTGGTGGGCGTACTGGGGCCGCAGCGGCTCCGTGTGGCACGAGGGGAACTTCCACAGAGTCCAGTACGCCAGGTCTCGCCAAAACAAACGCCGGATGAACGTCTGCAGCAGATACACATCCATCCATTGACCAACGAAGACATCCGGTGGGTCCGTACCGCACAGACTCACCTGGCAGTTGTGTCCGATGCGTCTCTTGGCCTCCCAGTAGATGAGCCTGGAAGAGAGCTCGCCGAACCGCACGTAGGGTGAAATCTGGGCCGTCCACCTGCCACAGAAAGAAGCGACCGATTGTGGTCGAACATTGTGATCGCCCGATTGTGATTCGTGTCACTTGCGATCGGCCCGGAACCTCTGCCGGCTCTCGAACTTCTGAGACGCATCCGACGTGATGAACTCGTCCAGAGCCCTCAACGCACCTGATACCCAGACAGACAGACAGACGGAGGGATGGATAGACGTGCGCACAAGGGGTCGTTTGTTTCCCTCCTCACCAGCTTCCCCAAACTCCCATCTCTGCCGGATGCTGGCAGCCCAGTCCACTACCTCCCCGCCCTTCCGCACGGGCATCCTCTGGTAGCCCAGGTCGTCTACGGTGAGGGAGGCCGGCCACAGCAGGGGCGCCTTGAGCTTCTCCACCGCTGGCAGGGGCTTCGACGGCTCCCCCAGACGCTCACACGCTGAGGCACGAAGACGTACATGAATGTGGCACAGAGACGCAAACGGATGGATGCATCGAGAGTGTGTGTGGCGCGTCCAATACCTGCTCTGAAGAAGCCCACGCTGCCGAATCCGGCTCTGTGCGCGTTGTCATCTGGGTTGGCCTCCCACGGCTCATACAACACCACACCCTGACACACACCACCACACACACATCCACGACAGACAGGGGATGGGATGCATGAACGTGGGAAGACACCAAGGGCGTGTGTCCGTATGTGAGAATGTGTGGTCGGTCACCTTGAAGTCATGGACCTGTATGCCGTTCATCTGGAGGCTCTCCTTGACGTGCTCATCGCGCTCCACGTTCCACGGTTCACACGCACGATTCCAGTACACAGAAGTGGCGCCACTGAACACACAACACAGAGCTGATGATGGAATGGATGCTGCACCGATGTGCCTCACGTGTCGGCCGCCAGCTGTGCGATAGTGGCCAGCGCATCGCCCCGCCTGAGAGTGAGGCGGCTACCGCACCCACGCAGTGAGTTATCTGACCAACACGCAGCACGCAACGGTGACTCTGATGCGCCACTGTTTGGCTGTCTTTCTAGCTCACCGAAGCACTTGAGCGACCAATACTTCCAGTACAGCGCGGCACCGCGGAGTGGCCATGGCGAGGGGTCACTCTCGTCCTTGATGTACACTGCACACACCCCAGAGCCACAAGCAACAACTGTCATTCTCTCGTGTGCCCCTCATTCCCTCACTTCACTCACCCGGGATGACTATGGCGCCACACTGAGTCGCCTGGTGGAGCGCAGGGTTGTCGTGAAGCCTGAGATCCTCACGCAGCCAAACGATGGCCGTGGTCTGCGGCCGTTGCTCATCACGCTTCTGTTTCCGTTTCTGATTTTTCTTCTGCGCCTTCGTCAGACCCTCAGGCATCGCCCCCTACCAAGTTTTCAGGTTCCTCTCTCGGAGGCCTCCCTTCAAGCGAGCTAGGCAGAATAGGGCATACGTAAAACCAGAGTAGCTCGCCTTTCTGTGAGGCTCCCCTCTCACCACACGTTGATCCATCCCCGCATCATGGCATGATGTCACGGCGGCACGTGCAGCTGGCTTTCGCCGTCGTGCGCCGGTACATCTATCGGCGGATGAATGCCTGCCTTCCGGCGCCGCCAGAAGACCCCGAGGCCTTCCAGCGCTTCTACTTCGCCAACCGAGTACCGCTGGACGCCTCAAACCCGCAGCACCGACTGTTCGGCACTCTCGGCACCATTGTCTTCGGTTTCGTCATGGCCAGTCTTCTCGTAAGCACACACAACAAGCATGAGGGAGATTGTTGGTTCACTCGTGTGTGTCTGCTGTGCTGTTGCAGGCGCAGGCAGCTGCGGAACGCCCAGCATTCACGAGCATGATGATCAGGGGGCGGTCGGCTGGTCAAGGACCGTAGCAGTGTGCGTGGCGAAATCGCTTGTTTGTTTCATTCACTTTCTTTCTGTGCTGTCTGTCTGTCTGTAAGGTGTCCATCGATTTGTGCAGTCGTGGTGTCAGCCAGAAGGCGCATCGCTCTCAATGAGTGCTGGGTCTGTATGATAGAGCGCAAGGCGGTTCACCAGAGCGTCCGTACGGGGCTTTCTCCGTGTAGCTAGCCACTTTTTTGCAGTGAGGTTTTGCGCATCGTCATGATGGCGTACGATTGATGCAAACAGCACACAGCGAAAGATAGAGAGATGATGAGCCGGTCCAGGGGCAATGGCGCAACACTTTTTCGTGTGAATGCAGGTAAACAGTAAGTACATGTGAGAGGGTGGGTGGGACGTATCGCTGCATGCAAGGGCGTGCCTCGATAGCGAGAAGGGGATATTTGTCGGCTGTCTGTCTGTCTGTCTCTCCTTTATGCGTTGTCTTGGTGTGATGGGATGGGGATGGCTGTGCTGGTGCTGGTCTGCTGCAGCAGCCTGGTGAAGTGCTCCTGCAGATTCGCCCGCGCTGCATACAGACAGACAGACAGACAGACAGACAGACCGACACAGCCATGTATGTATCCGTTGGTCGATGGACACAACACATGGCACGAACGATTGTAGAAAGCGATGGATGGCAATTTCTTTCCCAGACACGCACGAACCTGCAGCAACTCCCAAATGGATGTGCGAGGTCTGCTCCGCCTCCTGCATACACCGTACCGTACACACCACACACCATCCACGCAGCCATTCCTGTCTATCTGTTTGGCCAATCATTTGACCTGACCTTGTCTCCTGTGCGTAGTGCGGCATCGAGTGCCTTGGCGTAGTAGTCACACGACGACGTGTAATCGCCCTCAGATGCCGCCATCTGACCCAAACGCTGGTACGCCACTGATGGACACAGACACACGGGAAATGGATACACAGGCAGACAGGCAGACAGACAGGCAGACACTTGCAGCTGTCACTGCCCGTGTGTGGCGGAGTGTTTTGTCCTGACCTGAGCTTGCGTCTTCTCGCTTGAGGTGAGCCGCCATTGAGAGGTACTTCTCTGCGTACACATCGACCACACACAAAAGTCAACACAGCGACGTGCGTATACGTCTCTTCAACCGATTACGCACCGATGACAGGCCGCATTTGGGCAGCAGTGCCGGCCCTACACAAGGCACAGAGACACACGTGTTTGCAGGGGTGAGTGAACGAGGGTGTGCTGTGTGTCTGCCCTCCACCCACCCCCATGGTGCAGGCTCAGTGAGTCCCAGGTTGCCGATGGCGACACACTGGCCCTCCATGCTGCTCAGGTGGTGCGCATACCTAACACACATACACGCACACACACACAGAGAGAGATCCGAGAGAGATGGGGTTGACTGGCCGTTCAATGTTGGCCTCCTCGCTCACTTGAGGGCATGCTGGAAGTTGGTGCGAGCAGACGCCGTGTCGCCTGCCGTGCGAAGGAAGATCACATGGATGAGTGTGGCAGAATCCGTGCGATGCCCCCACCTACCCAGGTCCCGATATGCGATGCCCATGTTCAGGTGTGCCACGAAACGGCCCACAGAATCGGCCGTCTCCCTGGCAGAAGGGAAGAAAGTACGGTGAAGGGAATTGATTGTGTGTGTGTACCAACCTGTGTTTGTTATGGAAGAGTATGGCCTTTTTGAGGGCATTTCTGTAGGCATTGGAGCCCGCCCCCGGCCCAGGAGCCGTCGTCACGCGCCCGCTGCGATCGACGCCGCCACCCTCATCCTGACTCACACCCACCAACAGCTTCTCGGCTGGTTGTGACATCAGCAAAGAACGAAGAGACATGACCGCGAGGCGCTCATTCTCTCTCTGCGTTACTTACCTAGCAGTTGGTGGTCGACGCCCAGGCAGTGGTAAGCGAGGCCGCAGCCCTGGGTGTCGCGACACTCACGACAGATGCGGAGGAAACTTGTGTAGAGCGCTATCGCCTGCATATAGATGGGTGTGAGTGAGACACGACACGAGGCTGTGTAGGCCGGTCGGTACCTTTCTGTACTGTTGCATGTTGTCCCTGAGGACAGCTGCCGCGAAGTAGGCCCGGCCCTCCTCCTGCGTTCGTTGCAGTATACACATATTCCACGTGACACATCGTCAGTGTGTTTGTGTCTCAGAGACAGACAGACCGACCTTGATGCGATTGGCCCGAAGGCATGCGAATGCCAGCAGCTCCAGGTCACCCAGCTTCTTCATCGACCACAGCCGCTCCTCAGGCGGACACTGAAGGAACCAACAAAACAAGCAAATCAACCGCTCCACTGTCACACTTCCAACACAACACTGTCTCACTCACAGTTTCCCTTTCAGGCCGTCTGGCGGGAATATTGAGATACGTCGGCAGTTCAATCCTCTGCGGCCTCAGCGTCTGCAGCGGCGCACCGATGCTGCCCGGCGACACGGGCCGGCGGCCGGTTGGGGGGCGGGAGGGGGAGGGGGGACGCTGCTGGGCGGCGGGGCCCCTGTGGGAGGCCTTGCTGCCCTGCTGAGACCGACGGATGAGGGTGTTGCGCGAGTGGGGGTTGTAGAATGACGTCTCGGGCGGTCCGCGGGTGCGGCTGGGGAGGGAGGTGGTGCACTTGAGGGCGGGCACACGGGACACATCGAGGGCATTCCTGCATGAAGCGCACAAGATGATGAATCTGTTGCTGTCTCTTCGTTTGTCTCTACCTGAGACGGCCGGACTGGATGGCCCGTGTGATTGTGACACGAGCCTGCAGAAAACACACAGGCATTCAAGGCAAGGCAATGAGTAGAGCCTCCCTCCCGCGCATCAATCTTAGAATGGAACAATGGAGAACGCTCCCACGTACTGGTGTGTATATGTCGCATTCGTCAGAGTCATCCGCGTCAACTGAAACACACACACCAGTGCACTCAATGCATGCCGTGTGTTTCTTCTCTCTTTCCCTCCTCTCTGTCATGTCAGTCACTCACTCACTGACCGTCAAGGCCGATGGCTTCTTCCGGCTTTGGTCTTGGCCTCGGAGGCACCGACCGGGGACGCCGAGGCCTCACGCCCGCTACTGGGCTCTCCTGCAGCGACCGCAAGCCACTGCAGCAGCCAGAGCACACAAACCACATGCACACCGTGACAGTCAGTGTTCATCAGACAGCCGACCTTGACTCATTTCTTACCTCACGAGGTGCGTGTTGAGTGCAATGGCCTGTCGAACAGGTCTCCTGCTCGCTCTGCTACTCATCGCGGATCAGGTTCAACAACGGTTTTCAACGGTCAACTGCGAGCTTGGCATTTTCAGCCCTCCCTCCCCTTTCCCCCGCCGCGCTTGTAGGTCAACATGAACATCGTGCTGACAGCCCTGCTAGGCGTGTGGTGGAGCATCTGCGGCTACCTGTGGTTTTTCGGCGTCAACGATGGCCAGACCTTCTGCGCCAACGCCGCAGGCCGCGCAGGGCAGCCCGCACCCAAATTCGTCTTCGAGGACGGCGCACACAAGAACAAGGGCGGGCAGGCGTGTGTAGAGGACATCGTGGCCTACGCCAATGAGTATCGGGCGGGTGCTGATGAGCTCGTGGGGACCGAGGACGACCAACTAGATCTGCAGGGCCACTTCGACCTGATCCAGGCGCTGCTGGCGAGTGAGTACTCGCTGGCCTACTTCGCCAACTCGCCCTGGCACCTCAACCACAATGCGGCGGTGCTGGGCCAGATGCGGATGCTCTATGCCGACGGCAACGAGTACATCCTCATATTTGGCAACCCCACGCCGTCCGCCGGCTACTCGGGCAAATACCCTTACGACTGCTATGACTTCCAAATCGAGGTATGACGACGAACCCAACACGACGAACACCAGCCGAGGCGGGTGGGATGATGTGCGTGTGTGTGTCACCAACCCACTTCAGGGCGAGCAGCTGAACTGGCTGGTGGGGAATCTGACGAACCGTGTGTTCACGCCCAACTGGAAGCAGCACGAGAACCCCAATGCGCACTTCAGCATGGTGCTCAAGGCGGGGACGCAGAAGGGCTACGCGCAGAAGGGCGGCGGGTGGATGATCGAGTACGGCTACGGCAACCTCATCCCGCCCTTCTATGACGGCGTCATCATGCCCACCGTCTTCATCACCAACGACTGGACATCCCTCTGGGTGTCCGTCCGCTACTTCGCAGAGGGCGTTATCATGAGCTTCGTCCGCAAGGCCCTTCCCACCGTCGGCCTGGCCAAGACGGGCATGGGCTACATCGATGCGCTACCCAAGACGGCACCCCCAGTGGTCATCAAGAAGTGAGTAGCCATGGGTGGGGCAGGGCAGTTTTGCGCATGTATCTACGCCTGAATGAATGACCGCTGTCGGTCGGTGATTGGCTGCCTACCTTTCTCTGTCGGCCTGTCTGTCTGTCTGTTCCGTGGGTGTATGTTTTGATGGGTTTTAAGCTGAGGAGGATGGGATGGGATGGGTGAGGGCGACGTGTCTACGTTTTCGGTTTTTGCGTAGCTCGGTGATGTTTCTCACTCTACAGCTTCCGATCGATGGCGGTTTTGATTGATTGACCATTGTTTGCCACGGTGTATACAAGCGGATGTTCATACATATAGAGGACGGACCACATCAAGTAAACCTGTACAAATGGCATATCACCGGCTGGCTGGACACGGCAGCCCCATCACACACATCACACAAACGAAAAATCAATGAATGTCATGCTATACAACACGTGACCAGCCAGCCAGCCAGCCAGCCAGCCAGCGAGGCAGCTGTCATTGTCGTATTCCAGCCCGTCTGCACACAGCCCCATCCCAACCCACCACCGCCCGTACCCATGTATCTGTGGCTGCCCCTCCCACCGTCCCTCCCTCTCTCCCGCCCTCATTCACGTCTTGTGTTCCGTACCCATGTCCAGCAGCCCTAGCGCTTCGTCATCCATCTCATCCAACCGACCCTGATTGATGGGTGCATCACAGTGACAACGGCACACGTGCACTCGGCATAACATGAGGGTGCAAGTGAGTGCCCACATCGAGTAGCGGTGATCTCGGCTGCCTCAAAAGCCATGCGTGCAGGAACACGAGGACGAACACACCTGATCGACACGGCCGATTGGCACGAGAGAGATGTCATGTCGTCGCAGCTTCGTCATAAGCCCTGCCCACCGCACCGCAGAAGAGCCAGTTTGCGAAGAAGTAACCGACAGAGAAGACGCTGCTGCCGATGATAATGCGGTTGAAGAAGGCGGCGATGACCGATATGTGGCAGTGTTTCGGATCGCTTCTCGTCGAGCAGCCCTCCAGACTCCCGTCGTCCCGCCTGATTGTCTGTGAGCCGAATGTGGCGTATTGGTGGGCGATGGTCAGAAGCGTCATGCACAGCACCAGGAGGATGTGGGCCAAGACGAAACACATCAGCAGCAACGCCTGCAGAGGGCACAGCCACACACAAGAGAGAGAGAGAGAGAGAGAGACGACAGATAAGTGCACTCTCCCCCTCCCCCTCCCTGTGTCTTCTGTATGCCTGCTCACCTGAGGCAGTGATCTTCTTGGCTTGATGGGGAAGATTGGAATGAAGGCCACACGAATTCCAAGCGCCGTGATGCCGTAAAGCGAGCAGCAGAATATGTACAGCGTCAACACGGCCAGCGCGACGAAGTCTAAGGGGAAATACTGACACAAACACACACACAGAGGATCGATCATCGTGTGTGCCGGCCTGTTGGGTGTGCCTGCGTGCCTACATTTGAGAGCCAGGTGAGCAGCCAATCGAGTGGGTTCCACAGGGCCCGCTGACTCTCGAGCAGAAAACCACACGACAGGGCACAACCAGAGTGGAGAAACTGCGTCCGGCCACACACGAACCACCAAAGAGAGACACAACACGTGAGTCCTCCGCCGTCCCCCTCCTCTCTGTTGGCGTCTGTCTTTCCCTCACCCTATCGATGGAGGTGAGCAGCAGCGAGATGAAGACCAGCAGGGAAAGACCCACCAAAGCCGTCCCGATGAGCACCCTGAATGGTGTGAGTATGATCATGGTCTTGGCGATCCAGCTCTGGGCCGCCTCCTCCATCTCCTGCAGCCGGTAGTTGTAGTGCGTCAACAACCTGATGGATTGATGATGGATGGATAGACCCATAACAACACCAACCCACCCACCAGCAATCACCCACCAGATGCAATGCATGCAGGGAGCCATTCACCCCTCCCTCTTCAGCGCACCCCTACCTCTGTTCCCTTTGCAGCTTTGTGAGGTTCCACCTGTCCCTTGTGGTCATCTTGCTCATGTCCAGGGAGGCGCCGCCGCCGTCCCCCCTACTGCCGTACTTGGCCTGAATCGCCCTGTGGCGCTCACGCAGCGTGGCCATGTCGTTCTCGATCTCCACGCGCTGCTCGTGAAACGACCGACGACTGCGGATCAGCTCAAAGGGAAAGGACGCCAGACCATAGGCCTGATAAAGAGAGATAAGCCGACAGCAGCGTGGGGGTGGCTGCGAAGCGCGTCACAAGTGTGGTGGAAAGCTGAGCTGACCGAGTAGAAGATCCATGCCATAACGCCGAGGAAGGTCAACGAGGCGATGGAGAAGGATATCGCTGCATCGCCAGCTGCAGCCAGCGGCAGACACACACATGAATGACGTCCGCCTCGCCGCTCATTTTGCGTTCTCTGTCGGTGCGTACCGTGGTCAACGTCGAGGACATGGTGGAAGAACTGGATCTCCTTGCCATGCTGCAGCCTCGCCTTCTGCCCGGCTCTGAAGGACAGACCCGTCAGCAGCAGCAATACCACAAACACCATGAAGAACACCTGTGTGTCGTGCCACCAACACACACGGAGAGAGGGCCATGCAAAGAGAAAGAGGGCCTTTCTCTTTGCCGCCTACTGTGTGTCTGAGTGCGCCAGCCGATTTGCCGCATGGCTCCTGGTCTTCATCGAAGTCGGCACCCCTTTCCTCGCCATAGAAGAAAGCGAACGGCACCACCACGTAACACAGCACAAGGAGAGCACCAAACAGAGCTGACACACACAACACACACACACACATACACAGAAACCTGCAAGTATGTCACAGTGACGGTGAGCCTTCCGGTGTGCCTACCGAGATAAGTTGACTGAACCAGCTGCTGCGAAACCACCACCTGTGTCCACTCGGTGCGAATGTCCTAACATTACAATGAACACACACACATGCACCAATTGACATGCACACCAATGCAGCCATCACGTCAACAGCGATTCTGCTGTGTTTGCCACAGTACCCCTTTTGATGCGGTGAAGACATCCACTGGAAGGAGCAGGACGCACAGCAAGCTGATGGTCAAGCATGAGACCACTGCGAATGTGGCCAGCGTGTAGCTCTCCGCCGGGTCCACAAGCCATCTCGTCAACAGATAATTGATGACCAGCAACGCCTGAAACGCGACAGAGAGCATGGGATGAGTGGATCTTGGCCTTTTCTTTGCTTACGAGGATGAACGATGCGAAGACTGCCCATGCAAACACCTCACTCATCGCGTTGGGGCCTCGCAACCTGCGCGAGCTTTGATTCGATCGCCCTGAGAGAGGGAAAGAGCGAGGAAAGCGCTCACCGAGGCCGGCTTGGAGCCATGGAGGCAGATCCGGTCCGCCCCCGTCCGCAGCGGATGAGTGAACCATCCCATTGCCTCTCTTCGGCCTTTGGCAGCTATTCGCAGCCCGTTTCTGCTGGACGTCAGGGGCTCTCTGCAGGCGGCAGTATGTCCATCGACTCATCGCAGGCCAGCCCGGCCATGGCCGCTGCTGCTGCCACCATGCCCACACACCCACACTCACCGCCACACTCCCAGCTCCCCGTGGCTACCTCGGGCGGGCAGCCGCCTCTGCCCACGACAACAGCATGACGGCTCAGAAGCGGCAGGGTGTGGGTCTCAACGCGCCGCCGGGTCGTGTGCTGCTGATTCGCAACTTGCCGCGGGACGTCAGCGAGTTGGAGATCAAGGAGGCCTTCTCGCCATTCACCATGGGGCAGGAACTCAGGATGTTCCACGTCCCGAGTGCTGGACAGGCGCTTGTAGAGTTCCCGGTATATGGGAGGAGGGTGGACGGAGGAGGGAGAAGGGTGGAAATAACATTCTTCATGAACCCACCCACCATACACAAGATGTCTGTCATGTGTCATGTGAGCAGGACGGGCCGGCTGCGTCGGCTGCGCTGGCTCAGGTGCGTCAGGGCGGTGTGGTGATCCGTGGGTGCACCATCCAGGGCAGCTACAGCACGCCCGAGTCTGTGGAGACCAACCAGGAGCGCAGCGCCGATTGCCGCATCCTGCTCGTCACCGTCACCAACTTGCAGTACGCCGTCGAGATCGACGCATTAGAGCGCATCTTCTCCAGATACGGATTCGTCGACAAGGTCAGTGGACACAGACACCACCACAACAAAGCAGCTTGCGTCATATGTGTCTGTGGTGTGTCATTTGTTGCAGATAGTGTTGTTTGGGAGGGTGCCAGGGATGGCGCAGGCGTGGATTCAGTTCCAGAGCTGCACCGACGCCGCGCAGGCCCTCACACAAGTCAACGGACGCAACATGTACGACGGATGCAACACACTGCAGGTAGATACCCACACATGACAGGCAGGCAACGACCACACAAGATCCACTGGGTAGGTGCAATCAATGTTGGTGCCTTTTCTGCTCTCTCTACCGCTGGCTGCAGGTTCAGCTCTCTGACATGACGGAGCTGTGGATGAAGGACAACCGCAACAAGGGCCGCGACTTCACCAAACAGCTACCCACCGCACAGCCGGCACACGCCGTGCCCATTGCTGGTGAGCCGCCACGCACACAGACCCAGTGCTGATGTCGATGTCACATGTGATCTGGTGTGTGGATCAGGTGTGGCTGGCTCTCCGACAGCTCGTGGCGATGTGGCCTCGATGCCCCCACCAATGGTACGTAACGACACAACACACGAGACGAAGACGCAATGTGGGCTCTTCCGACTCGGACGCATGCCCCCGCAGTACATGAGTCCGTTCGGCGCCGAGAAGCGTAGACGCGTAGACATCAGCCATCCTTCTGCTGCTGCTGCTGGTGGTGGTGGACACAGTGGAGGTACGGAAAGCATCGGCTGCTGTTGGTGGACTGCACATTGTCATGACCGTCCTGTGCTGTGTTATGGTGCCTTCAGGTGGCTCAATTGGTGCGGGTGGTGCTGCGGCAGCAACACAGCAGCAGCATGAGGGGGGCGGCAGCTCACTGTCGGCAGGTCTGACGACCCCCAACCAGCAGCCCAACCAGCAGCAGCACCCCCTCGAGTACATCTTCGTCGGCCGCCGCACATTCTTCCTTCTCAGCCTCGATGACATCCTGCGTCTGAGGGAGACCTGCAGCTGGGCGGGAGGCCTCAGCTGCGGCAGCGACTCAGCCATTCCCTCAGCGAACAGGCAGGGCTGCACCGGATGGTGCATGGGCGGCAAGTGCAGCTACTGCGGTTCGATGACGACCAGTTTAGCGTGTATCACCTGCTGGCGGCTGTGTACGTGATGGAGGAGGGGAGATGGGTGGAGGTGGGTGAGGTGATTGAGCTGGCTGCGCAGTGCGGCTGCTGTGAGCTGCCGGTCATCGTCACGGCCGACGACCTACACGAAAGCAAGACGGTACGGCATCTCCCACAGAGGGGCAGGGGAGAGCAGAGAGGCCTTATTCATTCGTCTGTATGTGTGTGTCTGTGGTGTAGGCGTATAGATTGGTAGCTCGTGTGTTGGCGCAGCTCATGGTGGTCGGCCGCCACATCAGCTTCGGTGACAGCCGCCTGCAGATCTTCCGCCGTGCCGATGGTGGCGGGCCATCAAGGACGAGCCCGGCTTCCGACTGGACGTCGACCCGCCCCTCCCTCCCAACCACCCCTACCAGCAGCACCGACAGCCGCACGACCCGCCCGTCCGCAGCAACATCGACTATTTGTCGCCCGGGGGCTGGCTCGACCGGTCGGTGTTTCCTTGGGACTACTCGTCTGTGTCGTCGTGTGTCAAGAAGATCGTCCTCGACCACTTCAGGGAGACTCACCAGACCAACAGAACTAGCCGTTTCATCGACAGGTGAGGCGGGGCATCACTCTGTCAGGGCACTGCCACGACGCACGAGTGTGTGTTATGTGTGTCTTTACTGGTCAGGCGTGACGACAACAACCGGCTGCACACCCTCATGACACAGTCCCCCCCCACAGCAGTGGGGAAATGCACCACCACCCCATCATTCCGCTTCCACCTCTTCGGCCAATTTGCTCGTCGTCTCATCCTGACCGACGCCGGCCACCCCTTCGTGGCGTGGATCACCCTCGAGAATTACACCGACAATGGTCAGCCCAGCCCAGCACACCACTCACTCTAATCCAAGCTCTAATCTGCCGTCCTCTCCTGTCATTCGTTCGCAGTGTATGTGCGCATCCACACCACCGAGTCGGCTGTGGCTGGTGTGGGCGGTGCCTTCAGGGACCGCTTCCCGCAGACCACTCGGCTGGCGCATGCGGTCCTGGGGGCCATCATCGCGGCCGAGCTCTTAGACCAATAGACAGCTGAGGTATGTCTGCATCAAACACGACTGAGACGAGCAGAAGATGCGCACACGACGTACCTAATGGTGTGCCTTCTATCATTCGGTGTGTGTCAGGCAGGGCGGTGGTGCGGTGCTGATATTGGAGCGATCCGCCCGACATATTCTCTCTGGACGGATGTGTGGGCGGCAGATAGATAGAGGGGGGCCGGTGGGGACTTCCTCTCGTGTGGTGTGCTGTCTGCTGTGGTACTCGGTGATGGACGGATGGATGGATGGATGGTCTGCCTCTCCCTAATGTCCGCGTGTTTGTTCACACCAGTGTGTCTCTTCGGCTGGCTCGCTCGTCCCTTTCTGTCTGTCTGTCTGTCTGTCTGTCTGTCTGTCCACTCCGCCCCTCCCCTCCCATTGCCCCCACTCATGAGCATTGGCCGACCGGACCGGTGAGGTGGGGGTGGGTCGGAGAGAGAGGACAAAGAGCAGCAGAGAGGAGATGGGCAGACACGGCAAGGCACTCACACAGTAGCATGCCACACCCGTCCGCCTCGTGTGTGCGTTGCGCGACAAGACACGTCCTCTCCTTTTGCTTTTGGTCGAGTCAACCACCCCACCCCACCCCACCCCACGTGTGTGTGTCTATACCTGTTGACGCGTGTGGGGCGGCGAGTCGTCTCGATTCTCGTGTGGTGTGGCAATGGCCTGTGTTTGGCTCACGCGGCCCGGCCCGCACTCGCCTGACCGTGCTGACTCTTCCTATCAGCCTTATCTGACGACTGGGTGGAGGGAGGAATCATAGCTGCCTGCGACAGAGAGAGTGTGTCTAGTTTTCTTTCATGTCAGTCAGTCCTTCCACTGATGACTGTCGGGGACCTGTGTCTTGATGCCCCGAGTCGTGAGGTGTCGTCAGTGCGGCCACTCTGCCGGCACTGACGACACCGCACCGATGGGCTCATCAAGACACAGGTCCCCCACAGTCAGTCAGTCAGACGGATAGATGGGCATGGCTGGCTGGTGGCTGGCTGACTTACATTGTGTCGTACCGCAGGGCACCACTAACACAGAGAGGATAGAGAGGATGTCGGTAGCTGAGAGAGAGAGAGAGAGATGCATGGCCGGGACGGATACGCTGTGTGTGGTTGTGGTGTCTGTCAGTGCATGTGATGTATTTGTATGTGGGTGTGTGGGTGTGTAGGTCCGTCCTTGTGTGCTGTGCATAGGCTCTCTCTGTCTCGCTCTCGCACTCTCTGCCTGCCTGCGTGTCTTGCGTATTCCCTCTCTGCATTGATTGGCATGGTGTCTATCTGTCTATCTGTCTGTGTATATACGAGCGGTTTCGGAGTCGTATGACTGACTGCATGGATGGATGCGCGTACAGCATTACTCGTCATACACACGTTCAGCACGTCCCGAATGTCCACCAACCACCCAACACACACACATACACACACACACACACACACCACACACACACACATTCACATTCACATGTAGGTGTATGCGAGCAGAGAGACGGACGTAGCAGAACGCAAAAAGGCCCCAGACAATATGCAACACACCCAACACATGTGCTCTGGCACGTCGGCCGGTGGGCGGGCCGGTATAAGACATCGATGGATCAATGAGCACTGCTCTTGACCCCTTCGGTGAGTCCCCATTGTTTCTTTAAGCACTCACTCTTTCGTTGTCCTTGTACAAACATCACCATGATGCGGCAGCGGCAAAGAGCACCGAGAGCAGCGCAGTGACCGGCGCTAATTCAAAGCGATTCCTCTTCCTGCCATTCCTCGACGGTTGGCGATCGACCCACCATGGACACATGGGCATCCGCAGGCACTTTGCACTCCGTATTTCATTCATGTCGTAGTCGGCCCGACCACCCCCGACTTGCTGATCCAGGCGTTGAGGAACAGCAGAGCCCTCACCGTGTGGTAGCTGCTTTTCCACTCGAACGACAGAGTCTTGAAACCGGGGGGGCTGCCCGTCTCGCCTGTCGCTACCCACCACTCGTGCAGACCCGGCTTGTCCACTCTTTGATAGGTCTCAATCCACTCGACCATGCCGAGCAGCCGCCTGAGGTACTCGATGTCTCCCGTCTCCTCATACATAGCCCAAATGCCCAGCAGAGCCTCGGCCTGCACCCACCAGACCTTTGAGGTGTCTTTCTGCGTGGGGCTGGCGATCTGAAACGACGTGTAGAAACCGCCTCTCTCTGCATCGTAGCCCTCGCGACTGTGGTGCTCCCCGACTTGTGTGAGTGCTTCGACGAGGCCGCTATAGGTTCGGTTGACGGCCCGCGCGCTGTCGAGAAGCAGCCAGACGGTCTCGATGCCATGCCCATAGCTGGCATCTCTGTTGTCAGCGGGAGTCCAGTCCATGTTCATGAGGTCGAGACCTGCGAAGACAACACACGTCACATCACATCACATCACATCCGACTCGGAGCTTGGGGATGATGTCGTGTGTGTGTGTGTGTGTGTGCATGTGTGGGCGCCCACAGTAGTCGCCCACAATGACATGGTCCAAGTGGATGGCGAAGAGCTCATCCAGCGAATCCAGAACGTCTTCGTCTCCGGTCAGGAGATACAAGCTCGTGAACGCCTCCAAAAGGTGGAGCAATGTGTTATGCCCCTTGTAGCCAGGACTCAGCGTGTCGATATAGCCGCCATTCGCCTCGTCGACAAATCGGCTCCGCAGGGTGCGGTACACCTGCATGGAGCGTTTCCTGGCATCCTTTGCGTGGTCAGGGAATCGGTTTGCGAACGCCATGGCGAAGGCTGAGAAGCCATAAATCGCGAAGGCGTTACTGTAGACCTTCTCGGATGCGTCGAGGACCCTTTCCCCATCTGCGGACACCTGCAGACGCGTTGACACACAGCAGAGAAGTGTGTGTTCGCCAAACCAGCGAACAGGTGCACCTTGTAGCTGAAGAAGTTGGCATCGTCGTCCCAGAAGCTGTCGTAGATGAACTGCATCAGCTGCAAGGTCACATTCGCCACCTCCTCGCGCCTCTCCGCCCTCATAGTGTACGTGGCCGAGAGGCTGCAAGCAAAGGAGAGATGCTTATGGAGAGGGGAGGTCTGCACGCCTACGTACCTCCACAGATGACGCGTCTGCTGCTGCAAAAACTTGGGACTCTCCTCATTGCCCACACCATTCTCGTCTATCTCGCCATAGAAGCCGCCCTTCTCCTCGTCCGGCCCGTAGCGAAGCCAGAAGTCGAGCAGCTCGTTCTCCAGGACGACGGTTTTGTCGTATATTTGTCGTATGAGGTCACAAACGTCTGCCTGCTCGTCGCAGTCGAGCTCAAGCGACGCGTCAGTGCTGCTGGGGCTGGGCTGGGCTGCGGCGCGGGCCGACGAGACGAGCAAGACGACGGCGGCGGCGGAGAGGGTCATCCGACAGCTGCTCTTTTCTCACTCCTCCCTCGTGTACTGTGTGCGCTTGAGAAGACGGGTCTGTTGGGGTCGCTCGCACGCGACGGTCCCTTCACCTTCCTGGACCGAGGCCGCCCCGCCTTTTAAGACTGTTCATACCGGATGATTTAGTAGTATCACTGATTATTATTCGAGGGGCGTTTGGCGCTCGGAAACGTCTGTGTCAGGGTTTTCTGGGATGGCGGGCCTCGAGCCGTGCATCAGTGTGCGGTTTGCCGGTGATGGGGAGGCAGATGCCCCTCTGCTCGTCAAGGAGAGTGACGCACGGCAGTACAAGTTTTTCCAGAAGGTCACACTCACCACGAGCCCGCCTCATATGCACGTGTGTTATCTATGTGTGTGTGTGTGTGTGTGTGTCAATTAACAGGTTCTTGATGGCGAGTTTCAAGAGGGCCAACAGCGGCAGGTGTGCATCGAAAAGGTCACTCGGACCGCTGGACTGGTGGTGCTGCAGCGAGAGCTGGACATCGTCAAGTTGCTTACCAAAGACAACCTGCTGGATGCAATGATTGCGCTCGACTACCTCCACTTCGACACCGACCAAATCTTCACACCCCGTAGCCACCAAAGTCTGCTGTGGCGCATACACAGACGGGTCAGTCAGAGAGCGCAAATGTATGGGTCATGCCGGTTGATGCGCTGCGCCATTGGTCTGTCTGTTGCGGCTTACAGGTGGTGGTGGACGGATGGCTCCGTGACCGTCAGCTGGCCGACAGCCTGCTGCAGAGCTTCGGCAAGTATGCCTTCATCGCCCGCTTCATCCACCAACACAAGGACATTCTCACGGGGCTCCTGCCGGCTCTGCGCAACAACCCTGACGTGATCCGGGCGCAGTGGCGCTCGTGTGAGGGTGGAGAAGACGACACGGATGACGCCATCAAGGCGGCCGTCAGCCTGGTAGCCAGCGTGGGAGATGGACTGTCCAAGGGCTGCGTCGATATGGGCCGCCAAGAGATCGCCAAGTTCCTCACGGATGCCACAGGGAGCTCGTCACTCGCTGCAGCACACGGTAAGGAGAATGACATTGAGTTTGAAGAGGCTTTCGGGTAGATGGTGCATGCCCTTCTTGTTGTGCCTGTGTGCAGCGGCTTCGTTCGAGGCCGACGTCTTTACTCTCACATTGCCCCTGACCGCACGACCCTTCGCCAACAATCAGCAGGGATCCATTGGCAGGGGCGCGTACCCCATGACTGTGGTGGGGCTGCCCCATCCCTACACCCCCCTCGCAACCGTCACCTCCCCAGGCCTGCCTGCCAACGCCATCCGCGACGGCGACGCAAGGTTCTTGCTCATCATGCTCATCTCATCCCTCTCCCTCTCTCCCACCTGCAGCTGGCTGATCTGCACCGCCAGGTCGGCCTTGTCCTGCCGCAGCTCATCCACTGACTCGTGTGCCTTGGCAGGCCCTGGCCGTGACGCCAGGAAGCCCCTCAGAGACACACTGAGTGTTGCGGGCGCTGTTGCTGAGTGTTGCAGATCTACTGGCCCATTCGTGACGGGAAGATGCCGACCTTTGCAGCTGATGGACAGCACAGACAGATAGCAGGTTGACAAGCTGGCCGATGGCCAACCCACCCATGTCATGAAGAGATGGGTGGGGTCTCTGCAGACCGATTGATGGACTCATTTCATGTGTCCATGTGTGTGTCTGTGTGTGTGTGATTGTCAATACGTGTTCATTCACAGGGAACGTCACACATTGTCCAAACACACCTAGTCATTAAACCGCAGAGACCCCAAAACACATAAACACCATGCACACCAAAACTTCAGCGAAGCACGAGGAAGCGAAAAGAAGCGGGTGTGAGATGGGAAAGAGCAGTGTCCGTGAAAGAAGAATTTTGAAGAGAAGGGGTTTTGAGGCCTCGTTTACCTTCAAGGACAGGCGATTCCGGGAGATCAACGCACTGGCCAAGCAGCTTCCCTTTGCCAAGGAAGGCAACGCATACAACAACCAGTCACATGGAAGAGATGCTGTGAGGCCAGTTCACGTCCGTCTGGCCGTGTATGCTGACGTGGCCTCGTGGTGCTTCACCTTTGGGAGGATCAATGAGGGCAATGTGGCAGAGTCGCATGTGACGTGCTTCGCTCCTGACGCCTCCCTGGAGATCCCCAATGGCACGGCGGCAGCGGCGCGAGCAGCGCAGAGCGGCGATAACGCCGGCCGGAAGGCCATCCGGCTGCATGAGATGCCCACAGTGATGGGCGGCGGCCCAATGTCATTCAACAAATGCAATGGCGGCGGTGTGATGGAAGTCGTCCCCTTAACTCTCCCCTTCCAGTTTCAGCTGTTTCAGAGACCGTGGGAGTCGCGGGGGAGTCTGCAAAACATCTCGGCTGAGTCGTTGGCACAGCAGGGAGCGGGAGAGGCGCGGCTCAAGGACATCAACATGAAGGTCTTCATCCGTCTGTTTCCGATGCGCGTCCTCGCCCTGCACTACCTACGACTGTGCGCAAAGGAGGGGCAGTGGGATGGCGTCACACACATGGCCAAGTAAGGAAGCAAGCAATGTGTGTACACAAACACACACATATGGGCGGCACACTTACTGCTTTGTTGCATGTCCACGCATGTGTTTCTGCAGGTCGATTCATCGTGAGGTCGCCGTCCAGATGCTGACCTCGCTGTCTGGAGTGTGCCACCATCGCCTTCCCCTGGTGCTGTTCTGGGCATCGGCGATCGGCAGTCCGCCGCATGTGTTCGGGCTGACGACCGAAGTCATTCGGCAAAATCCTGCGGAAGCGGCTGCTGTCCTCCCCATACTGCTCACCCTGCCCCCAGCAGTGCAGAAGACATTTGAGAAGGCCCTCAAGGAAGCCATCAATCCGCAAGATGAAGAGACCTTTGCAAAGCTGCACAAAGCCCTGGTCAAGGTCAGCTGGCCGACCCTTTCACTCACCATGGACATCTGCTGTTTGTGTCCATCCATCTCTGCTGCACAGGAGTCGGCCGACCGGCAGTGTTTGGAGGCCGAGAATGAGCGTCTCCGTCAGGAGAACGCCATGCTCAACGAACAGGTAGGCATGGCCACACCACCAGCTCATCTGTTCATTGAGCGTGCGGTCTGTCTGTCTGTCTCGTTCCTTAGTTGTGCCGCGGAACGAAGCGGTCGCGAGATGAGATGGAGGGCCGCTAGCAGCAGCAGGCCAGAGGGGGAGGGGGCAGCTAACCAGGACAAGAAGGCATAAGAGGCATATGGATCTGATGTGTGGTCTGTCTTTTGTGATGGGCCGTGACTGACGTCTTCATGTCACGTCTCCTCTGCCCACCAATTGGATTAATCATGGGCACGGCGTGGGTGGGTGCATCATCATTATGTAATTCGATTAGGTGCAGCAGACCGATGGACTGTTTTTCGGACGATCGGTTTGAGTCCGCTCGCTCTTGCGAGGGTCCGTCCACCCACACATCACATGCTTGCACACAACACACGCACATGCACCACTCGACGGCAGGCATCGAACACAGAGCACACACATGCCAGTCCGCACGGCACACACACAGACGCATCGCATGGACACGACACCCACAGACGGGCGCAGTCGCACGTACGTAAGGATCACACACACACACGAACGCACACACACACGCTCACAACACACACAACACACACGACACGCACATGTAATGCAAGTGGCTGGGCAGCAACGCAGTGTGTGTAGTAAGTATGTGTACACGAAGGAACAAATGGCCTGGGTATGGCTAATACACAACAGACAGACAGACAGTGAGGGCATATCATATGGGTGTGTACGGAGGTACCTGTGACCCACCGATTCGATCCAACCAACCGACCGATCAAGAAAAAGCACAGAGATGAATAAAACAACACAACCACACCCACCCAATCCAATGCTTTTACTCTTTCTCTCCTATGACGTACATACAGACTGCATCCAAGGGCATCGCACTGATAGATACCAATCGAGAAGCGAGAATTGCGGCGTGCTCCACCTTGACCGATAATTGAGAGAGTTCTCGAGGGGTCTGTGCGTCGGTAGGGCGGACAGACCCCTCGAGAGCCAGCTCAAAATTGATCAAGGTGGAGCCGCACTCATGGCTGGCTACCAACGCATCCCATCGATCACACGAAGAGAAAAGGTTCAGGCTGTACGTGTGCCTCTCTGAACCGCCTCATCCCCTCAGACGCCTTCTCAGACGCACGCACCCTCTGACTTCGCAACTGCCCGTCCAGCAATGGCCGGCCCCGCACCCCTGGCTGCTCAGTGACATTGGCCGCCCGCATCATGAAGCTCCACGCGTACTCGCTCGTGTCGAACTCTGTCTCCTCGAACCATGCGTGTGTGCCGTCCTCACGCACGACCAGCTCGACGCTCGACTCGCCCAGCTCGGTGGCGCAAATGATCTCATTGCTGAAACGGCCCCGGCGGAATTGCGACGGGTCTGAGGGGCCGGTGGTGAGACACTTGCCTCGCTGGGCCCATCGCTGCAGGTCCTCACGGACGGGGGGAAAGCCCACAATGGGGTCACTGCCAAGGGAATACAGAGAGAGATCTGGTGAGTGCTGTGGCTGGCTGGTTGTGCATTGTATGAGTGCCAGCTCCCCCACCCGTTCATGGGCACCCGCCAGTCCTTAGTGCCGTGTACCCCCAGGACGGCCACACTGCGGCCTGCCCGGGCGGCGAAGTCCCTGTCGCACGAGTCCAATCCACCTCCAATGGGCAGCAAGGCCACCACACCAGCCACAGACACAACGCCCTTGACGTCGGTCGGCCTCTCACACGCATACGCCTCTGACCAAACGAGGCACACAGCGAATGAATGAGTGAATGAAAGCACCGTGTGGGTGATGCGCACCGTACCTGCCATCATGGCGCCATTTGAGAAGCCGGCGAGGAGGATCGACTGGCTGACACACTGCTGGTTCCTCTGCTGGAGATATCCCCTGACGCTCGACACGACACTATCGATAAAGCTCACGTCATCCACACCACTGAACGTGCAGCAGCTGCCCGCATTCCACGCCGCCTGCACAAATGGAACGCACAAACCAAACACGCACACCACAGATGAGTGAGGGAGTGCACTCAGCTTCTTAAGACCAGACCCCCTGGTAAGCTTGATGCCCTCGCTGACTGACCTCTCCGAGCCACCCAGGCAGCCCCTGCGGGCACACCAGCACCACCCCGTCCCTCTCAGCGTACTCCTTGAACGCTGTCCACGCACAGAAGCTGTCGGCATTGTCGCCGAGACCGTGAAGCCCGAGCAGGATGGTGCAGCTCCCGTCGCCGGCATGAGTGGCATTGTTTGGCGTCGGCCAGTAGATGGAGAAGGTTCTGTCGTTGATGGACACCACTTGACGCTCGCTGAGGGCGAGATGAGCCGCAGAGGAGATGACGACAAGTAGCGGGAAGATCTTCATTACCAAACCGATTGATGGAGAGAGCTGAGGCTCCTTCGCAAGGCCAAGGTGGAAGGGGAAAGGAGAAAAGGAAAAAGGGGGGATAGGCTAAGCTCGCAGGTGCGTTCGTTCGTTCGTTCGTTAACCTCACAGGGACCTTGCCCCCCGGCCCCCCGAAGGGATACGTAAGAACGATTCGCGGAGGTGCGTGTGGCCGGTTTCTCTCGGTCGGCGTCATCGCATTGCGACGGCTATGTGTGCCCCCCCAAGTCAGTGCAAACACAGTCAGGTGCACATCCCTCTCCTCTACCAAGCAAGCCAAGCCAAGCTACATTTCAAAGACACACCAGTCTTTCACTCTCAGCCAAGTCATGCCAGGACGGCCTGCTCTGGCGCTTCCACAGGCTCTTCCTCCACCTCCTCCTCCTCGCCCTCCTCTCCCGACCGCCGTCGCCGGCCGCCCCTACAGAGAAAGAAACACCACAACACACACTTGGGCTGATTCTTTGGCCATGGTTCGTTTGGCTGCCATTCTGACAGACTGACCTCTGCAGAGGTGCGGTGCCTGCCCAGAGCTTCCGCTGACTGAGATCAAGACCGAACTTGCGGGCAGCCTGCAGGCACGAAAGAGACAGCCAGGGGGTGACGAAAAGCATTCGTGGGACGAATACGGGATGGTGAACTCTGACTGTCTGTCTGCTGTCTGCCTGCACGCAAACGCACCCACCTTGTCGAGTCCGTATTTGCGGATGGTTCTGAGTCCCTTGACGGACACCCTCAGGCGGACGAACCTGTTGCCCTCCTCCCACCACATCCGCTTCCACTGAAGATTCACCTGCACCACACTCAACACCACACAACACAGGAGAGCCCAGGCATTCACACCATGTGGCACGGCTCTCTTCCCTTGCTGTCTGATTCGATTCTGACTTTTTGTGGTTTGTGCGTGGCCTTCATTGAGAAGCTGCGCTTCATTCGCCGCGTGTTGGCCATCTTGCCCAACAACATACACCTGCACCACGGAGAGAGAGGCACTTGACATTGATCAGTCAGTCAGTCGTTGGCCTGGCTCGCTGCCTGACCTTGCGACAGGCAGCACGAGTGGCTTGAGGGGTTTGCCGGTGATGGGGTGGACGCGCGGCATGCCGCCGCCCCTCCCCTGCAGCGCATAGTGGCGCGCTATCGACGACGTCCCGATCGTTCGAAACTTCTTCCCCTGATCAACACAACACACGCCAGACCATTCGTTGCCCATGATTGCCCCATCTACTTGGCTGCCTGCGTAGGTGTTGCTGACTCACCCTCGTGAATTCCTTGTGTCTGCTCTCTCTGTTGGCCATCTGGAGGGAGGACAGGCCACTGCGAGGCCGAAAGACGGGGGAGGAGGACCGAGGCAAAGCCATGGGGGAGGAGGAGAAAGATCGTTGACCTGTGGAGCAAGGAACAGCACAGCAACACAAAGTGACCACACACACAGCCAGATGAGCCGCTCAGGGAGCATCATACCGGCAATGGCAGGTCCCAGGAAGGCCTCGGCTGCCTCAAGGGCGTCGAGAAGCGGCACCTGATGTTGATGACGCCACACACAGGCAGGCACACATGAAGCAAACACCCTCGGCGCGAGGCCACCCACAGATCTGGCTGTGGCTGCCTCCCTTCCCCCAGCATACCATCCTCACCTCATGTGAAAGTGCGCTGCCCATGAGGAGCGCCACGAGCGCACTCATCTTCACCAGAGCACTCATCTGAAGGGTGCTCTCATCTTAAAGTGTGCTTCTGTGACCTGCTTAGAGTTTGAAACCCTGGAACCCATCGTCGACGTGGCTAAGCTCGCCGCTGCGGGGAAACCTTGAATGCCACCATTGGAAGATGGCGGACAAATCTATGTCCCGCGTCATCGCCCGCATCAAAGAGTTCGAGGAGAATCCTCCCAAGCCCACCCCCGGTTGTGGAGGTGCCGTTGACATGACGGACGTGGCGGCGGGGCTGCAGTGTCGATGGACGTGCCCGACGGACCAGCCCGATGGACGTGGCAGCTCTGAAGCCCACTCTCTCGCCGAATCCATTCCAGCTGAGATCAGATCCCGCATCGAAGGAGCAAGGGTAGGGGTCGATGCCAGCAGCCTGCAGCCTATTGAGGTGTCGTTTGGCGGCACAGACGCGGCGCCCATCCGGGGGTACGCCCACATGGAGGACGGTCGGCCCCGCTACATGATGATTACTACGGAAGCTCTCGGTCTGCACGGCCCCCAGGGTCACGTTGCTGCTGCCAACCAGCTGCAGGCGTCCTCCCCCTCAGCACCGTCAAGTGAGAGCAGCACGACGGCATTGGATGTGTCGGATGAGCTGGGCACCCCACACACGACCGAGGAGTTGGCGCATGGGCAGCGGGATGGGCAGCGACACCCATTGGTATGTGAAGGCAATGGATGGATGGATGGATGGATGGGGACAGCCACGTGTGCTAGGTGGCAGATAAATGGTGCCATGATGGTGCTGTTTGTGTGTTGTGTTGTCCTGCACTGCAGGTGCCTCAGTCGAGGTGCTTCCGATGCAGCTGTGCGCTGATGGGTTCGCCAAGAAGCACCGCTGTCGCCTCTGCCATGAGGTCTCCTACTGCTCCCAGAGTAACCACGCACACACCATCAGGGGAAAGGAGAGAGGAGAGCATGTGTTGTGTTGACTGTGGTGTGTGTTCCTTAGCTTGTGCTGCCACCGACTGGCGTGACCGGCACAAAGAGCAGTGCTTAGTGTTTCGGGAGCTGCTGATCAAGGTCTTTCCGCGCACTGTGGCGCTTCTGCACATCGGCTGGATCGATTTCGAGACGTTCGTCGCCCTGCAGAGGGCGCGGGAGGAGCGTGAGATCACATCGGCCATCGAAGAACACAGCAAGCCAGGCGCCGCTGCCGACAGCCATCTAAGTGTGGTTTTGACGGTCAAAGAGAGCGCCCCACTGGATGACCAGACGGCATTCCGCGCCCTCTCGCTCGACGCCATGTTCAGCACCGACCCTCCACACACCGTGACGTCGATCAGGTGGCTGCCCTTCGACTTGACTGGCGTCCAGGTCGGCGATGAGCCGATATGGAGCTTCATCGACACCGCCGTCAAGGACTACACATCACGGGGCCTCGTCATTAAGAGGGTGGTGCTCAGCATCCCGAACTGCCCCGTCTGTGTGCCAGTCATGCTGGACTGCGGCGTCAAGGCCGTGCCCGCCCCTGAGATGCTCTTTGTGAGCGCCTTCATGGAGGCCATGAGGGACCACTTCGGGTGGACGATGGATGCAACGTTCACCTACCCGCGGCTGATGTGTCCACCATGGGAGGCATTCGACGACGAGGGCCTGCCCAAAGTTCCCGGCACCTGCTGGGTGCACAGGATGGTGCAGCGGTGGCTGGAGGCGGTGGTTTTGCCGGTGGCCGTCGAGCTCGACAAGAAGGTCAACAGCGACATACACCGGCTGCAGGTGAACGAATGACTGACTGACTCCAATACACACAGGGACACAAACACACAAGCAGAGAATGTGTGTGTGTCCCTGTCTGTCTGTCTGTCTGTCTGTTTGTCAGGCTGCGGGCATGTCGACGATTGACAAGGCAGTCATCACCGAGTCGGCTCTGTCCAAGTTCGTCAAGAAGGTGGAGAAGGAGTTCATCTGGGACGTGGAAACACTCAGACACACTCCCCCCGTCCCATACCAGCGACTCATCGAGTGCGCAAGACGTGCAGGCGGCGAGATACCCGAGGCCGAGCGGCGTGGGAGCCCTGACGTCGAGACGGCTGATGGTGAGGTGCCGCCTGGAGAGAAGAAGCTGGCGGTTGCGACGTTTGAGGAGGCCGTCACTGAGCTCAAGAAGATGGAGAGGACCCTCAGACGGGCACACGACAGCAAGGTGGGCAGAAAGGCACAGCCGGGGGGGGGGGGGGGGGGGGGG
>CDMY01000336.1:119142-132005 GCA_001179505.1 Vitrella brassicaformis | reverse complement strand
GGGGGGGGGGGGGGGGGGGGGGGGGGGATGGGATGCATCCTTGTGCGCGTGGTCTGGTTGTGCAGAGCACCGCGAATGGTCAGGCTTCCCTGAGCAGCAGCATCACCTACATGCAGTACCAAGTCGACTGGCGCATGTGGCCCGCCCTACTCAAGGTGGTGCAACACCCACTCCCACGCTCTCGCACGCACACCATCACACACTCACACCCAATCGACATCCCCTGTGTGTGTGTGTGTGTGTGTGTGTGTGCGGAAGGAGACCGATCTGTATGGACTGATTTCCCTCCGTGTCAAGCCAGGCAACAAGAACCTTGCCAACACCTGCAACGAAATCCTCAAACGGCTCCGGGAGGCAGAAAAGGTCATCAGTAGGCCGATCAACCCTTCGCAGGTGACCCACAAGCGGCAACAGAAAGTGCTTGCATCGATCTCTGCATGTCTTCTCTCTCTCTCGTGTGTGTGTGTGTGTGTTTTGTTGTTTGCAGGTCAAGGCAGATCGTGTGTACTTGGACATCAGCGTCGACGGCAAGAATGAAGGGCGGCTGGTGTTCAAGCTCTACTGGGACATCACGCCACTCAGTGCAGCCATCTTCGCGGCACTATGCAGCGGCAGCACCAAGGTCAGCCCACCCACCACCAGCCAACAGATACACACACATCGGCACAGACGACGATTCATTCATGCGCCCCTTTTCTGTGTGTCTGTCTGTGTGTCTGTGTGCAGTACTCGGGCTACTCGCACGCCGGCAGCAAGGGGTACCCCCTGTGCTATGTAAACACCCACATCGACTCGGTCATCGAATCCGAGGCCATCTATGGCGGCTACCTGGACTCCGCCGCCGCACACACGGCCAGACGGAAGCCAAGAGTGAGCGAGGGCCTCGCCGCCCTGGGGACGGACCAAGAGAACGCTCTGGTGCCGCCCAACAACCCCGGGCAGCTCGCGCTGGTCGGCGTCTACGACAACAAGAAGAAGTACGTCTACGGTACGCGCAGCGCACGCCTCACAGACACGCCACGCAAGCAGCAGGCACACGCATGTGCCTGCACATGCAATTTGTTCCTTTCCTTCTCCGTCGTCGATGATACCTGCAGGGAGCCGGTTCTTCATCACGGCCAGCAGGCGGCTCTCCACGGCTCCGTTGAGCTACTGCGTCATCGGGGAGCTCGACAACGGTTCGGGCTTGTCCTTGGTTGACCGCATCAGCACGACAGGCGGGCAGCAGGTGACTCGAAGCGACGGCAGCCCTTACGACGAGGTGGCGGCAGCGGCCAGGGACCGGCCGATGCGGGCGCCCAGGGTGCCCGTCGTCATCACGAACAGCGGCGTGATGACGGCATGATGGACACTGACTAGATCCAGGGAGGCATGGCCGTGTGCTGGTGTTGTTTTTATGAGATGTGGGTGTATGGCTTGAAATTGGCATGACAGCGGTGATGACGGCCGGAACAGTGAGCCGTCGTTTTTTCGTCATTTTGTCGGACGTGAGTGTGTGCATTGCACGTGTCCTTCTGGTTAATTAATGAATTCGGTGATCGGCCAGTGAGTCAGTCAGTTATCGGTGTTTCTTCTTTGAGGGATCGCGAAGCCTCAAAGCGCACGTGCTGGGCGCCAGTGGGGGGTGAGAGGGAGGGAGAGTAGTAGTGACAGTGACTGCCTTTTATTCAGATGCATACGCAAGGTAGATAGAGACACGCAAACCCATTGTATGTTTACACGCACTGATTGATCCATCATCTCCATCCCTTGCGCAGCCGTAATGTGAGGGAGTGAGAGTCAGGCTTGCAAGGAAGCAGAAAGGGCCATGGGGCGGTTGCCAGAGCAGCTCCCAGCCTCCTGCGCGATGCAGGAAGCTGTGGTAGCTGTACGTGCGACACATGCCTTGGTAAGGACAATGGCATCAACAACGTGGGCAGGTCGTTGGCATTCACTAATTGTCACTCCGAAACAGACCCACCATGGCAGACCCAGAGGAAAAGCTGTCGGCAGGTGCGCCAGATGGACGAGGCAGCCGCCGTAGCTGTGGGTGGGTGGGTGAAGGCAAAAGATTGAAGTTCAAGGGCATAGAAGGACCGCTTGGCACTTCGCGCCCATCCCGCTTTATTTGGTTTCACACGTGAATTTATCACGGCGTGAAAAATATCACACACCAAAAACCATCGGGCAATATCACGCAATACAGAAATCTGAGCGAGAAGCCGTTGTGTCTCCCTCCCCAGTCCCGATCCTGGTTTGTGGAGCCGTGTGTCCCATCGCATGCACCCCCAGGCCGCCCCCAGTCTTGACAGCGGCAGCGTCAAAGTTGAAGTTCCCTGGGATGATGGCGCTGTTCATTCCCCTCAAGGCCTCCTCCGCCGTCCCAGCGAGGCGCCTCGACAGCACATCCACGCAAGTGTCACCGGCAGCAGCCAAAGCCAAACGCCAGAATCATGACGTCATCCAGACGTCGGCCTTGAAGGCTGAGGTGCTCAAGAAGATGGCTGATGTGCTCAAGAACTACCGCACCAAGACGTCGGCCGCCGAGCTGGCGCGACTAAACCCATCTTATGTGAAGCAGAGCGCGACGGGGGTGACCCTGCCATCGATGGAGGCCTTGCTGGACCTCGTGTATGCGGACAAGAAGGGCAAGGACAAAAAGAGGCGGTCCTCCAGGTTCCCATCTGCGCATAGAAGATGGACAGGCAACGAGTCGGAGGGCTCCCCCGTGTCCAGGGGGAGTGTCAGCGTGCGCAGCCGCAGTGTCATGTCGAGCAGCAGCAGCAGTGCGACGGTCGGCGAGGCAGAGGCGGAACACCAGGGCCTTATAGGCCAGCTCATGACCGTCCTGCAACTCATGGCGCATGACGATGCAAATGTCGTCATTGGCGACAGAGAAGAGGCGGCCGCCGTGCACTTTACGCCATCTGGTGACTCCCCCACGGCCGCATTCCTCGAGACCCTCATGCATCGTCGGAGTGTCACCGAGATCTTCTCATTGGAGGGCATTTCGGTCCCTGCCCTTGGCAAGGCCGTGTCTCTTGAAGAAGAGCTTGACAGGCTGATGGCGGAAGACTCTGCTTTCCGCATTGTTTCTGAAGAGCTCGTCGGCACGTTCGAGCGGAGAGAGGAGCCTCCTGAAACCAAGACGGCAGAGGAAGAGACGGCAGCAAGGGACCCAATGGCTCTGTACGACGAAGTGTATCTGCCGATGTGTCAGACTCTGCGAGTTGTGCCTCTCTATCCGCCGCCACATTTCGCTGAGCACTTTCGTCTGGAGGGCGGCCCACTTCCCGGGGATACGACGCAGTGCGCTGCATTGGCAAAGACCGTCCATCCCTCAAGTGGCCTCCGTCCTCGAGTGGTTGAGCTAGTGGGCAACTGGCTGCCGGATGACGGCTTGGCCAAGATTGTGGCGTCAGCAGTGGAGGGTCAGCGGCTGGAGACGCTGGAGATTGAGGGAAGCTACGTGGGGATGAGGACGGTGGAGGCTGTGACGGACGCACTGAGACGGCTGAAGACATTGAGACACATCGCTCTCCGCAACTGCGGGCTGGGCGGGGAACTCAGGAAAGGTGGGTGGTCGCGGACACATGTTTGCTGATCGTTGGGTTGAGTGGATCTGTCTGTTGCAGCCCAGATATCGTCATCGGTTTTGTTCAGTTCCCCCAAGTACCAGCGGCCTCCCCAAGAACCCGCCCTTCCTTCCATCCCCTCCCTCCTCTCTCTGCTCGAAACCCCACAACACCCCAAAGACAAAAGGGAGACCCCACAAGACCATGGAGGTGCACAGACACTGACACATCCATCGCCTCTGTCCTCAACGACCATTAATCTCGCTGACCTGGAGCCGCCCGATGGCCTGGACGCGGCGCCACGATTGACCAAGGGCAAGGTAGGGTTCAAGGATCCTTCACCTGACAGCAGTGCCTCGATGCAAAGACACGCTGGCACCCTCGACACTATCACTGAAAGCGAGGCGGTCAGCCAGCGGTCCTCTACTGCCCCATCCGTCTTTACCGGCATAGTGGCTTTGGTGGCCCCGCTCTTACACCAGATCGCCACAGCGGCGGGGCTCCAGAGGCTGGACATATCTGGCAACGCCTTAGCTGATACATCGTGGCCGTGGGTGCGCTACCTGCTGTGCCACAACAACACTCTGGAGCTGCTGAATATCAGCCACTGCTGGGGAGACGCTCGGGCGATTAAGGGTGTATCTGAGGGCCTGCTCTGCAACCGCGGGTTGCGTGATCTCAGGGTTAGGGGGCAGAACTGTTCCGACGTGAGGATGTGGAACATGCTATGGCAGGCCGTGGCGAGACACCAGAAGCTGACGCATCTGGACGCTGCCGAGAACGCTGGCGCTTTTATATGTCCGCCCGAGGCCGCCGACTCGACAAAGGCAGGGCAATCGAAGTCACCTGAGGAGGTGCAGACGCTTGACTTTCTTCTGGAGGCCATGCGAGGCAACAGCGCGCTGTCGGCCATCCACCTTCTCAAAACCAAGCAGCATCAGGGGTTCAGACACGCCTTGCTCACCCGGCTAGGCCTGATCACAAGCAGCGCCCCGCCATGGGTGGAGGGTTCCGTCCACAGCTCTCGCACCGGGATGGCTGAAGAGGCCGCGCAGGAGGGAGACCATGAGGAAATGATCCTGTGGAAGGCATACCATCTCCCTGGTATGTGACGACGACACGAAGGAGGTTGCCTCAAGGAAGTGTTGTGTGTTTTGTGTTATCTGTAGGGCAGGATACGCCAAGTGGCGGCTTGCGAGGACTGAAGCGGCCGTGTCGACATCCAGCTCAGGCTCATCCTCTGCAGCAGGGGTGGAAGAGAAGGAGGCTGATGCCTCCTGGACGCCACAAGACGCCATTCTGAAGGTCGGTGACAATATTCCTTACGGACATGCATGTTACTGGGCGGCCCCAGCAGACCGGTGTGTGGTGCATGTCTGTCTGTCATCCCAGGGCCGCTGTTGGGTGTGCGAGCGATGCAGTCTCCATCGGTTTGTGTGGAAGCATCCCCAGTCAGGGCCCCTGCCGCAGGGGGACAAGGTCATGCTCAGACTCAGCGACCTCAACTATGCCCCTATCGAGCTGAGAAGACAAGCCATCTCTGTCCTTGAGGTTGGCATACACGTGCACACACAGTACACACACTAGCAAGGTGAGAGAGACGCCAGACCGACATCGGTCTGTGTCATCAGGTCCACTATTATCGTGAGCTGCTCCTCCCTCCCGGCACCCACTATTACTTCTTCGAGCTTGACGGTCGTTTCCATCTCGCCAAGGACCTGCCGGAGTTGCCCTTCCCTGAGTGTGCATACGGCGAAGCCGACTTCTTGCTGGAGAGACACGGCACGCCAGACCCGAACAGGCGGAGGCAGAAAATGAGTATGGGCAGGAGAGCCCTTCTTGTGTGGGAAAGAAAGGGCCAGGCATACGAGTCGCCGCCCGAGATGGCATTCCCCTCTCTCGTCAGAGTATTCGACACAGAAGCTCACGGCGGGTCGATCAGGCGGGAGTTTCTCCCCGGTATGAATGACGTGACGGTGGAGCCGCTCGTGAGCATCCCCAGTCACATCGTGTCGGACTTCCAGAAGCTGTCGCGTGAGTGCCGTGTGCTGCTGTCCAAGGCCAAGGAGCGTGCGCAGCTGATGGGTAGGGAGGAGAGGGAGACGACCGACAAGGCCGTGGAGAAAGACCTGGCCAGGCAGGCCGAGCAGAAGGAAGAACAAGAGGTGAGTGAGACAAGAGAGACCAGGTGGGGGGAGGGAGGGGCCGTCTTGGATGTATGTTGTTGATATGTCCCTCCCTGTTCATTCATTGCAGCTGCATCGTCGGTTTGAGTCTGATACATCAAAGATCGACTTCCTCTTGCTTTGTGGGGCCGACGACGAAGCGGACCTCATGGAGGTGAGATCTCCAGTATGGTGCACTCCACTTACTCACTTCTCGTCCTCGTGTCTCTGCCCTCAATGATCACCTTTGGCAGGAGCTCAAGTCTTGTTACGCTGCTTTGCTGGAAGTGTGGGCCATCATCGCCGGCCGCAGCACAGCGTGGCCGCTACTGGCACAACTCGACCTATACGACCTCTTCCACCTGCTGGGGTGCTTCCCCCGAGACCCATCGCTGCTGAACGTCCTCCGGCTGCACAGGCGGCAGGGCGGGGTCCTTGGATCGGCTGACCGAGATCCCCCGGCGGAGGTTGAGATGCTCCCCGAGCTGTCCTTGGCCGACCTGCAGCAGCTGATCTTTCAGACGCTGAAGGTGCCGCCTAATGACACAATGCGCGGCGGGACGTTGCTGCCGCTGACGTCCACTTCCGAGACATTGGCGCCTCTGTGTCGGCATCACCTGATGGAGCTGCTGATTCGACTGAGTGTCAAGGTGTATGAGGATGTACCTGTGTCGGCGGCCTTCCACCAGCTGATGAATGGGTGTGTGTTCCCAAGACTGCTGGTGTTTCCATTCTCGCCTTTTCCAAGACACCCTATGAGACTCCCGCAGGTCGGTCAGCGCAGCGAGGGAATTCCGGCAGGCAGGGCTGAGAAGCTGCGAACATTTTTGTTGTTGCTCAGGTCAAGATTGCCATCCTGGATCATCGAAAGAGGCTCAAGAAGCTATACACCAAGTGAGCAATGGGCCCATTTGCCTTCAGTTGTCGCTGTGTGCATATGACGGTGATGAATGCAGCTATGGCGACAGCATGTCTCATCTTGTGGACCTGACCCAGATGCTCAAGATATTCGACACAGTAAGTAACATTGTAACACCAACAGCCACACCCTATTGACTTGACGCCCTTCCATTCCCCTACCATCGCACCCATCCATCTGTCCGCCTGTCCGCCTGTCCGCCTGTTCAGGGATTCACCGCCAAGGACGCCATGTCAGTCTTCGGTCTGTGCAAGCGGCAGCCAGAGGACAGCCAGCACCTCGACGGCATGACTGACCTCACATTCGACGAGTTCTGTGAGGCCCTCGGACGCATGGCGCTCCTGGAGCGGATGCGCGTCGACCTCTCGCAGGCCTACACCATTTCCTCCAACCACCACACCAAAGTCACCAAACGAAGATTCCGCCACCAGCTGGCCGTGGCTGAGGCAGCTAAGAGACAGAAACGCCGGGAGAGGGCGATGCAGGATCGAACCATGAGGCCGGAGAAGACGGCAAGCCGGGAGGAAGACGAGAGCATTGCTGGTGAGACAGAGGTGAGTGTAGAGACAGAGGAGGCGAAGGATCTTGTTCCGATGAGCTCGAGTGCGTCGTCCGCCGTGCTGGGTGGGGGATACACATATGAGTCCCTCGAGGTCGACGAGTCGCCCAAGGACTGGAGCCCAAAGTTTCGAAAACCGTGAGTGTGTCGTTTCCCCGATTATGGATGCCCTTTCTGTTGTGTGCCCTCAGTGCCTTCCTCACCGAGACTCCCGACGTGGCACTAAAGCACGTAAGATCCCATTCACACATTCCCCCATCCATCTGTCTCCCCCTCTACAGGCAGCCCGCGGCAGGCGAGGTTGCGTCATCACTGGAGATGCCATAGACGACATGGCCCGTGAGGAGGAGCCCCGGCCTAAGTCCATCCTCCGGCAGCCGTCAAGACAGCAGTCCTCATTCCAGGTGGGCGGCGAAAAAAAAGCCGTGTCTCTTGCGGCAGATGGCGACCGACAGCAGCAGGGGAGGGGCATGGCGCGGCTGCCCACGCTGCGGGACATCGACAGGGGCCGCACGAGATCGGGCATAATGACGCAGCGCAGCTCATCGTCTGTGTTGGGGCCGCTCCGGCAGCACAAGAAACTGCAGCACCTGCTCGACATACATGAGGTAAGTAAGGGATGGTTGGATGGATGGATACGCCGATTGATGCGCACGATCCGATGCGCCTGTCTGCATGGTATGCAGGTGGGAGTGATTCAGAGCAGGGCTGAGGAACAGCCCGGCGGGCAGAAGCGATTCAGTGTTGAGGAGCAGTACAACGAGGAGTTTGTGCGGCGGTTTAGGGCCTTCCTCAAGAGGATTGAGACATTCTTCCCTCATCTGTGAGTGCTTTCGAGAGCCGCTGTGCTGTGGTGGGTGCACGTGACGGGTGCCCGACCAGCTGGGGTACGCTTGTTCGGGCGGTTTGTTGTGTTCGGGTATTTTTTCTCTTGCCTGTCTGCCTGCCGGGCTGCCGGGCTGCCTAGGGCATAATGTCACTGGACTTGTTGAACGAATCCCTCATTGAAATACACACATGCACTGTCGATTGTCAGGACACTAAATGTGAGCCAGCCATGCAAACCAACTGTCATGTCACTCACGAACGACCCCTCCCCCCCTCCTGTCACTTGGCAGAGCTACTCTCCTCCCCTCCCTCTCCCTCTCTCTGGCCCCTGTCTGTGTCGGGCGGCTTGGGGCCGATTCCTCTAAGCCACTTGACCAGACCTATGAAGTGACCAAACTGCAGACCACACACCACCACAAACGCTCCGCAAACCCTCCCTGTCTGCCTGCCTTCTCATTCGTCGAGGCTTACGTCTTTGACTCCGCAGACGCGCTGGAATGACCACCACATGAGCGTGGTGCACGTCACAACGATGCAGGCAGGATAGGCAAACACCTTGAACATCTCCCAGGGCGTCAACAGTGCCCCGGCACGCGGCAGCTCCTCACCCGACACACCCTGCTGACCCGACGCCCCCCTCCCCGTCCACCGTGCCGCCATGTGTCCCCTCACATGGCCATTCTCCTGGCTGGCGAGTCGCCTCAGCTGCCGACGGTAGGCCTTGACGCCCGACGCCACGCCGAAGACGATAGTGCCCGCCATGAATGCCGGGAAGGACAGAGCACCGAAGAGACGCTGTGCAGTGTCTGCTGCTGTGGTGACGGTGCTGTCGACTGTCGTGATGGCGTCGCCGAGGGTGTCGACCACCTGGGGGAAGCCGCCCTTGGCCGCTGACGTATCATTGTCACGTGCATCAGTGGCGGCAGGGGGGATGGCCGCGGCATCTCGCGCTGATGGTGGTGGTTGATCGTTGCAATGAATGGTCGTAGGCTGATGAGTCCGAGAGAGAGATGCGCCGGCCCGCCGTAGCCAATCACGTATCAGCATGACAGCTGCTGGGAGGGAAGCGCCATCAGATCTGGTCGGAACTATCGCTGTACGCTGCAAGCAAAGGAATGCAATGAGATTCGTGACTCCTGCAGAAACTCAGCGAGGAACCACACTTGCGCGCTTTCCACAGGCGATCGCATGGAGATGAGAAAGCAGTGCTTGGGGTTGAGAGGGATTGTCGGTTAGCAGTGCGACGGCAGAGATCTGACGATGGCTGAGAACAGAGGTGAAAAACGCCAGAAACGTCATGTCTGATCTTTGTGTCTGATGCATTACTGTGGTTTGCATACCTGCAGCGACAACCACCAAGGAGTTGTACGAGCAGCGTCTGCAGAAGGTGCGCGAGTGTGTGGGTTGGTTGCACCGTGACGACCGGCGTCTTATGTTTGTGCACTCCAGGCAGGTGTTGGCGGAGGTCGAGGAAGCCGAGCGCAAGAAAGAGCGGCCCAAAGAACCCGAGGAGATCAAGGTGGGTTTGTGCAGATTGACCCTTGAGATCGGCGTCGCACAGAAGGAGCTCCGAGCTGCCATCCACGGCAACGTCATCGTGGCTCAATGTCGTTTCCAGCATCGCATCTCCGTCTGCTCCATCTTGCTGGGCGTCTGTGCCTTCCTGGTCAGCGCATCTCCCACCTTTAGCCAGCCGATGAATGAGAGAGACCCGATCTCTTTGTGTGTGATGTGTGTGTCTGCAGGCGCTGGCGGGCGAGGAGAAGGAGATCTACTATGACGTGCTGGGCGTCAGGGAGATCAAGAAAGCGTATCACCCTGACAAGTACCAAGGTCAGTACGCACCTAGCGAGGAGATACCTTGCCGCCCATTGCGTCACCGGTGGCTGCCTGTGTGGCTGCAGGTGACAAGAAGGAGGCCGCGGAGCGGCTCATCCGCATTGCCGAGGCATACGAGACCCTCAGCAACCCCGCCAAGCGGAATCAGTACGACGCCTCCCTCGCTGGCGGTGCTGGCGGCTTTGACTTCGGCGCTGCGCACCACTTCAGCTCCGCCCAGGCCGACGAGATGTTCGACGAGATGTTCAAAGACTGCTTCAAGGGATTTGAGGACATGTTCAAAGGGTCCGATGACCCATTTGCGGCATTCGGTGGCGGGGGAGGGGGCAGGTCGCTCTCCAGCTCGAGGAGGTCCTCGTTCTCGCCGTTCTCCCCGTTCCCTCCGTGTTACCACCCCGCTCCCTCGTTCTCCCCGTTCTCCGCCGTTCTCGTCGTCGTTCTCGACGTTCTCGCCCTTCTCTTCGTTTTCCGGAGGGTCGTCTTCCGGAGACAGCAAGAGCGTGGCGCACCGCAATGTCAACGGCAAGCAGGAGACCATCGTGACAGAGAAGTGGACCGAGCCGGATGGCACGGCCAAGACCGAGACCACGCGCAAGACCAGCGACGGGCAGGAGTACATCACGGAGGAGGCGCACAAAGAGCACCAGGCAGTGGCAGGGAGCGGCAAGACGGGTGGGGTTGCAGAGGAGAAAAAACAACCGCCGCACGTGGGAGGACCCCTTCGCGGGCGTGTTGGGTCGATCTTTGAGAAGCTCTGACGCTCTCGCTGCCTGTTTGTAGATCGTTAGTTAGCTTAGCTAGTGGCTGGCGTGCACTCTGGCCTGCCTGCCTGCCTGCCTCCCCGTCTGTCTTCATGCCAGCTGTTCGGTGTTTGTGTTTTGTGCAGTCAATTAGCAGCTGGCAGAGAGAGGGGCAGACAGACAGACAGACAGATGTGTGTGTGGCGGGTGTTCCCTTTTGTATGTGATGTGTGTGTGGGTGCATAGACCGTGCCTGCCAATGGATTGACGTTGTGCTGCTCCCTGTCCGCCGGCCACCGAGCGGCGTCGAGAGACAGACAGACAGATAATGTGTACAGACACCGTGTGTGTGGTGCGCTTCGGATGGATGCGGTCAGCTTAGCTAAGGCTATTCACTCGTTGCAACAGCCAGGCATTCAGCCATACGAACACACACATCCCCCAGCCGATATGCACACAGTTTCTCTCACTCAATGCAGCTAGATACGTTCATCATTCCATCTGTCTGTCTGTCTGTCTGTTGTCTGTCTGTTTGCGCTCGCCGACCGCATCGGCACCTACTGCCCTCGCACTTCAATCAGGCCACCGTGTGTGTGCCTTGCTGTATTTGCCCATCTCCCCTCTGCTGCTGTCTGTCCACTCTCTCCGACCCACCCACACCTCACCGGTCTGGTCGGCCAATGCACATGAGTGGGGGCAATGGGAGGGGAGGGGCGGAGTAGACAGACAGACAGACAGACAGAAAGGGACGAGCGAGCCAGCCGAAGAGACACACTGGTGTGAACAAACACGCGGACATTAGGGAGAGGCAGACCATCCATCCATCCATCCATCAGCTAGTACCACAGCAGACAGCACACGCCACGAGAGGAAGTCCCCACCCGCCCCCCTCTATCTATCTACCGCCCACACATCCGTCCAGAGAGAGTATGTCGGGCGGATCGCTCCAAGGCCAACACCGTCGCCCACCCTGACACACACATGGAAAGACACAGACACCATTGCGTAAGTCGTGAGCGCATCTGCTGCTCGTCTCAGTCGTGTTTGATGCAGACATACCTCAGCTGTCTATTGGTCGATGATCCTCTGTGAGATGACGGGCCCCAGCACCGCACTCGCCAGCCGAGTGGTCTGCGGGAAGCGATCCTTGAAGGGGACACCCACACCACACACAGCCGACTCGGTGGTGCAGACCTCCACACCCACTGCAAACAGATGACGGGAGAGCACAGAGATGAGAGTGGCACCGCATTCCCTCCTCCCTTGCTGTGCCGGGCTGGGCTGACCGGTGTTGGTGTGCTCGTTGACGTTGATCCACGCGACGAACGGGTGGCCAGTGTTGGTCAACACGAGACGACGGTAAGTGAAGCCGATAGCTGACCACTCCGATGTGGTGGTGGTGCATCTCTCCACTGGTGTGTGGGGGGACTGTGTCATGAGGGTGTCCAGCCGGCCGTTGTCGATATGCCTGACCAATGAAGACACACATACATCTCGTGTGTCGTGGCAGTGCCCTGACACAGTGATGCCCCGCCTCACCTGTCGATATTACGGCAAGTGCTGTTGATCTGGTGAGTCCCCCTGAAGTGGTTGAGGACGATCTTCTTGACACACGACGACACAGATGCGGAGTCGACATGAAACAGCGGCGGCTGCCAGCCCTGGTGGGAATATGTGATTCTGCTGCGGACTGGCGGGTCGTGCGGCTGTCGGTGCTGCTGGTAGGGGTGGTTGGGAGGGAGGGAAGTGTCGATGTCGATCTCGAAGTCGCCCTCATCCTTGATGGCCCGCACTGTGTTGCCGTGGTGGAAGAGCTGGAAGGTCACGCCGTCGCCGAAGTCGATGTGGCGGCCGACCATCTTGACCTGAGCCAACACACGGGGATCGGCCAAATACGCCTGCACACACAACACATCAACACACCACACACCGATTGAGAGCCATGGTCCCTCCCTCCCTCCCTCGGTCGGTTGGCCTACCGTCTTGTTTGGGTGTTGGTGCAGATCGGCGGCAGTGATGCTCACAGGCAGCTGGCAGTTGCCGCACTGCCCCGCCAGCTCGATCGCCTCGCTCATCTCACTCCAGCCGCCCTCCTCCGTCACACACAGCGCCGCCAACAGGTCACCACCCATCTGCTGCTGGTCGAATGTCACCAGCTGCTGTCCGTTGGCCGTCCGTCGCAGCCCCGCCTGTGTGCTGAGTTCATTGGCTGTTGTCCATTGGCTGAGCAGCTGCCGCAGCTGAGGCGCTCCGAAGAGG
>CDMY01000336.1:68247-118842 GCA_001179505.1 Vitrella brassicaformis | reverse complement strand
CGATAGCTGACCACTCCGATGTGGTGGTGGTGCATCTCTCCACTGGTGTGTGGGGGGACTGTGTCATGAGGGTGTCCAGCCGGCCGTTGTCGATATGCCTGACCAATGAAGACACACATACATCTCGTGTGTCGTGGCAGTGCCCTGACACAGTGATGCCCCGCCTCACCTGTCGATATTACGGCAAGTGCTGTTGATCTGGTGAGTCCCCCTGAAGTGGTTGAGGACGATCTTCTTGACACACGACGACACAGATGCGGAGTCGACATGAAACAGCGGCGGCTGCCAGCCCTGGTGGGAATATGTGATTCTGCTGCGGACTGGCGGGTCGTGCGGCTGTCGGTGCTGCTGGTAGGGGTGGTTGGGAGGGAGGGAAGTGTCGATGTCGATCTCGAAGTCGCCCTCATCCTTGATGGCCCGCACTGTGTTGCCGTGGTGGAAGAGCTGGAAGGTCACGCCGTCGCCGAAGTCGATGTGGCGGCCGACCATCTTGACCTGAGCCAACACACGGGGATCGGCCAAATACGCCTGCACACACAACACATCAACACACCACACACCGATTGAGAGCCATGGTCCCTCCCTCCCTCCCTCGGTCGGTTGGCCTACCGTCTTGTTTGGGTGTTGGTGCAGATCGGCGGCAGTGATGCTCACAGGCAGCTGGCAGTTGCCGCACTGCCCCGCCAGCTCGATCGCCTCGCTCATCTCACTCCAGCCGCCCTCCTCCGTCACACACAGCGCCGCCAACAGGTCACCACCCATCTGCTGCTGGTCGAATGTCACCAGCTGCTGTCCGTTGGCCGTCCGTCGCAGCCCCGCCTGTGTGCTGAGTTCATTGGCTGTTGTCCATTGGCTGAGCAGCTGCCGCAGCTGAGGCGCTCCGAAGAGGCCTCTCGCCCAGGTGCACGTCTTCCTCAGACGCAGCACATCCCGCAGCAGAAAATCGCTGCCGCGGTGCGCGCAGACGAACCACACGGGGTGCTGCTGCTGCTGGGGGTGCTGCATGGAGGCCGTCAGACCTGCCGACAGTGAGCTGCCGCCCCCCTCATGCTGCTGCTGTGACTCTGCCGCAGCACCACCCACACCAATCGAGCCACCTGAAGGCACCACACAGCACAGGACAGTCATGACGATGTGCAGTCCACCAACAGCAGCTGATGCTTTGCGTACCTCCACTGTGTCCACCACCACCACCATCACCACCAGCATGGCTGATGTCTACGCTTCTACGCTTCTTGGCACTCATGTCCTGCGGGGGCATGCCCTGGTGACCCAACAAAAAGGACAGAGAGAGATGAGCCCACATTGCCTTTTCGTCTCGTGTGTTGTGTCGTTACGTACCATTGGTGGTGGTGGCGCATAGGTGGAGTCGCCTGGGGGCATCAGGTGCACGCCGCCAGGAGCTGTGGGATAGCCAGCCACACCTGATCCACACACCAGATCACATGTGACATCGACATCAGCACTGGGTGTGTGTGCGTGGCGGGTCACCAGCAATGGGCACGGCGTGTGCGGTGGAGTCGCGGCCCTTGTTGCGCTTGTCCTTCACCCAGAGCTCCGTCATGTCAGAGAGCTGAACCTGCAGCCAGTGGGAGAGACAGCAGAAAAGGCACCAACCTTGATTGCACCTACCCAGTGGATCTTGTGTGGTCGTTGCCTCCCTGTCGTGTGTGTGTACCTACCTGCAGGGTGTTGCATCCGTCGTACATGTTGCGTCCGTTGACTTGTGCGAGGGCCTGGGCGGCGTCAATGCTGCTCTGGAACTGAATCCACGCACGCATCGTCCCCTGCACCTTCTGAAACAACACTATCTGCAACACATAAGAAACCACAGACACGAATGAAGGCAAGCTGCTTTGTTGTGATGGTGTGTGTGTCCACTGACCTTGTCGACGAATCCGTATCTGGAGAAGATGCGCTCTAATGCGTCGATCTCGACGGCGTACTGCAAGTTGGTGACGGTGACGAGCAGGATGCGGCAATCGGCGCTGCGCTCCTGGTTGGTCTCCACAGGCTTGGGCGTCCGGTAGCCGCCCTGGATGGTGCACCCGCGGATCACCACACCGCCCTGACGCACCTGAGCCAGCGCAGCCGACGCAGCCGGCCCGTCCTGATCACATGGCACATGACAGACATCTTGTGTATGGTGGGTGGGTTCATGGAGACTGTTCCTTCCTCCCTCCACCCTCCTCCCTCCACCCTCCTCCCTCCACCCTCCTCCCACATACCGGGAACTCTACGAGCGCCTGTCCAGCACTCAGGTTGAGGGACATCCTGAGTGCCCGCCCCATGGTGAATGGCGAGAAGGCCTCCTTGATCTCCAACTCGCTGACGTCCCGCGGCAAGTTGCGAATCAGCAGCACACGACCCGGCGGCGTGTTGACACCCACACCCTGCCGCTTCTGAGCCGTCATGCTGTTGTCGTGCGTCAGAGGCGTCTGCCCGCCCGGGGTGGCCACGGGGAGCCGGGAGTGTGGCGGTGAGTGTGGGTGTGTGGGCATGGGGTAGCCGGGCATGGTGGCAGCAGCAGCGGCCATGGCCAGGCTGGCCTGCGATGAGTCGATGGACATACTGCCGCCTGCAGAGATGGGGGACGACGTAGCCAGCTGGGAACCGTCACCACTCCGCTGGTGGGAGGGAGGGAGGGAAGGCCCGATACGATACGAGAGGCTCATCCTTCTGGCTCCTGCTCAGGCGATGAGATTGATGCTGGTTGGATCCAAGCAGCAACCTGATGGATGCCGCTTGTAGAGAGCCCCTGACGTCCAGCAGAAGAAAATAGCTGCCAGAGGCCGAAGAAGAGGCAAGGGGATGGTTCACCGGACAGGGCGGGCTGGATCTGCCTCCATGGCTCCAAGCCGGTCTCGGTGAGCGCTTTCCTCGCTCTTTCCCTCTTCTCACAAGCGGCGATCGAATCAAAGCTCGTGCTTGTTGCGAGGCCCCAACGCGATGAGTGAGGAGTGCTTTTGAAGGGGCTGTTCGATAAGGAGAAGGCTTCCCCTCCGTGCGGCGCTCCGTGTGGCGATTCCGCCCACCCCGGGGTGTACGAAGCTCTCATGCTATCAGTTCGTTGCCTCTTGTGATTGCAAACAGGCCATTGCTTTCACTCAGTCAATGGAGTACCATGAGGGGTCCAAACGCATCAGTCAATCAATCAGTGAATCATGTCAGTCAGCCGAACCCCACGCCACGCCAGGCAGTCGTCATCTGTCTGTCTGTCCATCTGTACAGCTCACCCGATCTCTCTCTCTGCAGAGAGTAGCACAACACCACACACAGTGTGTATCATGACATGCATCGCATCAATCCATCACACCAAACACACACGGCCCTCGCCCTTTCTTTATCCACCTCTCACTGACATGTCAGCCGTTGCAAAAGACTGACGCGCTCCTCATCTCATCCCTTCGGGATATACACATTCATTCAAGCGCATACACGTGCCGCCAGATTAGATTACATATGCAGCGCCACGCCACGCCACACCACACCATACCCTACCGTACACACACATGCACTAGCTGACACAGCTGCATGGATAGATGGCTGGCTGGCAGGCTGACCCTCGCGCCTCACTCATAGTTCTACTTGAGCTACCTACCTAGGCAGGCTATGCATATTGACACAACCGAACAGACGGCACCCTCTCTAGACAGACCTCTGCACTCATGCCTCATCCACCAGTCACCGCAGAACCAGCGGCCTCGATGCAGGCCGGTCGTCCCGCGCACCGCTGTCTTCATCCTCTCCCTCATCGCCATCGCCATCGCCACGCCGCATCCGGAACAGACGCCTGCGCAACGCCTCCAGCCGACCCGCTTCCCTCTCGCTATCTTCGCTGCTCTCTCCTGACACACTCGATGATGTGGTGTCCGTCGCCTCCAGTGGTTGCGCGGCGGTTGGCCTATTGTTTGTACTCCGGTCTGCTCGTGAGGTGAACACCAGTGGGAGGAGCAGCCGATCTCTGGATGACTCCTGCGGCTCCAACGCCTGAAGTTACAGACAGCCATCCGCAAACATGAGTTGCCTGGCGTGTGGGCACCCACACGGAGATCTCTTACCCGTGTGATTAGGTCTCTGAGCGTCTCGTATCTGGCGTCTCCGTCTTTGGCGGCGGCCTTGCAGACCTCGATGTGGTCGGCCTCGCCCACCACACACAGCTCGCCCACCCGCGGATAGGCATAGTTTACCGGGACCACAAAATCCAGCTGGTTGAAAGGCAGACGGGTGGGCCGCGACTCAGCCACCGATATCGTCTCGATCCCTACGGTCACACACACACACGCATACGTATCGTATGCAGAGGGGCGTGGCGTATCAGTCGTGAGACCACCTTCCCACCCACATGCACACCTTGTTGTAGTGCGATGTCTCTGAATGCGTTGTTGAGGAAGAGCAGCTCACGGTTGGGCCGCAGCTGCTGCACTATCTGCGAGAACATGGGCCGGAACACTCGGGGCATGCTCGCGATTGGCGCACCCAAGTGCGGCACGCCGTAGAAGAGAACGCCACGCACGCTCTCACGAAGACCCTGATGCGCCACAACAAAGGAAGCGAGCGGATGATTCAGACGAATGGTATTTCTTCGTTTGTGACCGTGCTGACCTTGTCCTTGACCACAAGGCTCTTTGCAAGCAGCCCTCCCAATGAGTGACCAACCAGCACCACACCCCTCCCATTCCTGCCCACACCAGCCGCCTGCAGCCGGGCCAGAAGATCGTCCGACAGCTGATTCAAAGTAAGTCGATCCGCCTCGGCTGACTGCCGCCGGTGGCCCCGCCTCTCCTTCACCGGCTGGGCGTCTTGGGTGGCATTGGTGCGATCCCTGAGTGGGTTTCGCCAGCCCCCGAAGCGCATCGCCGGTCCCCTGAGGTCGAGCACAGGCGTTTTCTGGGGCGGAGGGGGTCTGAACGAGAGCGGGGGAGAAGGGGGGCGTATGTGGGCCAGGCCCTTTGCCCTCGCGGACCGCTGGCTCCCCTGGTGAACGGCCCAGGGAGGGGATGCCGTGAGTGTCGTGAGAGGGGCCGCGGTCGGCGGGGAGGGCGTCGACGTGTCTTGGGCACTGCTGTTCTCTGCAGCCGTCACGTTGGCTGGTTGGCTCTGCCGCGGGTTGGGGAGCTGCCTGCGGGGCCTCCGGTCACGGAACATCGGAGCCTGACCGCGCGGAAGGAATGGCACAATGACAGATAGGAATCAGGTCACGTGTGCGTCACATACGTCGTAATCGACAGCGATGATCCTTGCTCCGGGGAAGTCCTCAGGGATAAAGCGGGCGGGCCAGTGTACAAACGTCCTGCAACATACACATCCAAAAACGACGAACGCAACGCCTCGCTCCTCTCTCACCGTCATCCACCAGCCCCGACTTCTCTCTAGCCCCTCCCCTGACTTACTGTGACTTTGGGTCCTTCCTGACGGTCACGTCCCTCTGCTGTGCCCGCATCTCCTCCTCCTCTATGCCCTTCTTCAACGCCTCCCGCACCAGTGCCTTTCGACGAGACGGACTCATTCCAGCGCGCTGTCGCTGACGCAAGGCGTCCGTCACGGCAGACCAGAAACGCTTCAACGGAGGGCCGGGAGGTGGACGGGGCTTGGGAGGGGATGACGATGCTTCGCTCTCCGTTGGCTGGGCCCTGCTGCCGAGCTCCAGGGTGCTGTTGTCCTCTGGCACGAAGGGATCATCGAGAAAGTTGCCGGAGAGGGGCACATAGGGGCGTCCATCAGTCTCGGCGTCCTCCTCATCTGATTCTTGCATCCCCTGCTCCAGTGAGGAGATCATGGCCCTCATCTCCTCAGTCACGGCCAGAGCGCGGCTCTCATCGCCGCTCGATGACGCCGTGGTGTCTTGAACGTCATCAAGCAGCAGGGGGCTAGAGGACGGGTTGCGATTGGCCCTTCTCGCTGTCTTCTGGCGTGTTTGGTCCTTGGTGAGAGCCGAGGGCAGCCGCAGGAGGGCGCGAGCAAAGGATGGGGACAGCCGGATGTTGAAGCGAGGGAAACGAAGCCTTCGTCCCCTCCTCGCCTTCTCAGCCGCATCCTCGTCATCTGTCTGCAGCTCCACGTCATCCTCTGGTGTGTCGGCGGCAGATGCCGGCATCGCATCTCGATCTGCCGCTTCACCAACATCCTGTTTCAAATCGCCGTCGTCGTCATGCATCTCCGCCTCCCTCTGCAGGTCTTCCAAAGTGACATAAATGGCTGGGGGAGGGGGGCGGCGCCGCCGCGGTCGACCGTTGCGGCCCGTGGATGTGGGGGAGAGCGGGGCGGATGGGTCCGTCAAGGCCGCATCATCGTCACTCATCTGCGACGGCCTGATCTGGCGCCAGGTCTTGGCGGCGCTGCCCTGCAACCTGACAAATGAAGGGATATGCAACACATCACAATACAGATGGCTTTCGTCTGCGCCCAATGCTCCTGTCTGCCTGTGTTGTCTTGTGTGTCGTTACCCGTGTATAAAAACGATGTCGATGTCCTGATCTGTCAAGGGCGCGTCGCCGGTGACGTCGGCATCATCCTGAGCCGCATCGAAGGGGTCGTCACGCGTCGGATGCATCAGATACACACCTGCGCATGATATAGATGCACCAACATCAGCAATGCAATTGCATGGAAGATCTGCCTGATTGTGGGATCTTGCTCACCATCTGAGAGAGTCTTCCATTCTTTCGGGACGGGGGATGGGCCGCCTTGCCTGGTCTGTCCCTCCATGGTGGTCATTCTGCCCACCCCTTCGCCGCTAACGTCGCCCATCCACACTCGCGGATGCTGGGCTCTCAGTCTGCGGTGCCTGTGTTGGCAGATCAGCACATGATGGTGACCCCTGAAGGCCCAGGGTGCTCTCTGGTTGATGCTTGAAGCCGTCGCGATGAGGCACAACAGCCGCAGATGCCACATAATCGAAGAGTGTGCTCATGGACAAATGGACTCTTCTGCGAGCTCAAGCTCGCAAGTCAAACTATGTTTTTCTGCATCAATGTGTGTGTGATCACACTGGAAAGGAATCCAGGCGATAAAACCAACAAACGAATTTGGTAGATTCGAGAAAAACAGAAATTCGATCCTCAATCGATCTGGTTTAAAACGAGAATGAAGTAGAAGCAGGAGGTAGAGACAGGCGTGTAGACAGCAAGCATGGTAGGCATGCTGACTTCACTGGCTCCCGGTGAACGATAGTTTTTTGGCCAACTTCCGTAGATCGACAAACCGACCATTAAACACATGCGCTCTAAACACTCTGGGGTGGTAGATTCTGCTGTCAACGTTGCAACGATTGTCGCATCGCAGTAATAATGGACACCATCAACGAGCGCAGACCCGTGGACCTAGAACCTACCCCGGGCCCGGCCCGTCGGCGTGAAGCGAGGCGTGAGTCGGATGAAGGCCAAGGGTCTGAAGGCAACGATTTGGAGAGGACCAAGCCAGTAAGACACCAATCACCAGCGCAGGAAGGAAGGGGAGGGCGACAGAGAAAGAGTCCATCCGATTCGATGCATATCACAGGTTCGTTTGCTGGAATTGCCCGAGCGCGAGAGGAAAATGTTGCGGGATATGAAGATATGGGTGAGGGCGAAAGGAAAGGGGGAACGTCGACAGACGTCCTCATTTGCACTGGTATTCTCGCTGCAGACAGCCCACATTCGACGTCGTGTCCAATCCATGTTGACAGTGACGCAGAGGATGAGACGTGTAAGCTTCCATGGCCGCATCGACGCCACATGCCCTTGACGGACTCGTGTTTGTCATGCACTTTGCTACAGGTTAACGACTGGCACCGCGAGCACATGTGGTGCCAGCTCATCAGTCATCTGCGCATGTTCGGAGACCCTCTTCGTTTCCGCATTCTTTCCGAACTCATCAACCATGGCTTCCCTATGTCGGAAGACAAGCTGGCCCAGCACATCGAGGGCGCGGACCCCGCCAGCACCATCGCAGCGACAGCCAACACACCATCGCCTGGCCCTCGTGTGCTATGTCCTCGTGTGCCATGCCCACCCGTCCCGGCACCTCCCTCTGGGTGGGATTTTCTCTGCATGCTCCACAGGCTCCGGGACCCAGACTTCATGGACGACTTCCCCCTCACCGAGTCAGAAAAGCGAAATATCGCCAGGCAGGAAGCCGCCAAGCGGGAGGCCGCCAAGCGGGAGGCCGCCAGGCGGCAACACGGCGATGCGGACGCCCAGGAGGAGATGGTGAATGGCCACAGCGAGGGTGATGGCGAGAGCGGGATGGAGGGAGACGGAGAGGGAGAGGGTGATGGAGAGGGGGTGGGTCCTGGACCAGAGGATGGGCAAGAGGGGCGCGGGGAGGCTCGGATGACCAACGATACCCTGGGCCACGATCGGGCTGACAACGGTCATGGTGCTGGGATGACGAACGGGGTGGAGGAGGAGACGATAGACGAGGAGGATCAGCACGGAGTGGAGGGGGAGACGATAGACGAGGAGAATCAGCACGACGGTGAGGATGACGGTGGGCTGGAGGGGGAGGAAGACGATGCGGCAGCGATCACCCTTGAGGAGACGGCGCGGTGCCGTCACCTGCTCGACTGGGACCAGCTGGACGCCCAACTCACTGTCACCCAGCTCGATGCCCTGCTGGACAAGTGCTACAGGGCCACAACGGAATTTCAGCGCATCCTTAGAGAGGTACACACACACCTACACGGGCCGGCGAGAGCACAGCAATGTATTTTGTGTGTGTCTTTGTGTGTGTGTGTGTCTTGTGGCTTGCCTGTCCTGTGTCTTACAGCGGTATGGTAAAGCAGCTGAGGAAATTTTCGACACGGATGAGCTCGAGGGGTTTGACACAAGTATGTCCACAGGACCCCCACACAGATAGACACGCAGACCCACACATACGCGTCTTTCATTCTCTTTCTGCAGAGTTGGTAGACATTCCTGAGGTCGATTTCCTGACAGAGGCGGGCGAGACATCACGTACGTGCGAGCGCTCTCCTGGCGTCTGTCAACCCATCTTTCCTCCCTCCTGTGTCTCGTGTGTGTCCATTAATGTAGCCAAGAACATGAAAGACGTTGAGAGGCTGAATAGAGAGTTGAAGGGAGAGGAGGGGCAGATCCCCATGCGCGACTGGCTGTCCCAGAGAGGGGAGGCGGTCTTCCTTTTCGACAAAGGCATCGAACTACAGTGAGTGAATGACCAGCCCAAGACAGCCCTTTGCGCCTGAGCCCATCCTTGCCTTCCTTCCCTCCCGGTGTCACTTTCCCTTGCTTTGGTTCAGCAATGAGAATAAGGATCTGCGGAAGGAGAACGAAAAGCTCAAGAAGGAAAAAAAGGAGCTCGACGAGCTGGTGAATGACCTCAAGGTGGAGCTGGAGCAGATGCAGTGCCAGGCGCAGCTTGACCACAGCCGCGCCATGAGGTCACAGATCCTCTCGGCACAGGAGGACCCACAAGAGGCAGAAATCGCCGCCCTGCCCGTCGCCGAAGCGTCCATCGTCGCCCTGCCCGTCGCCGAACCGTCCGTCCTTCCCACATGGCCGCCGCCACCTGACGGAGAGCTGGCCGCTCTTCCGCCCTCGGAGCAGCTACGACACTGCCCGTCGCCGAGACAGCCCATCGCTTTCGGTGATCTCAATGTACCTAACCGGGTCCCCGACGGGCTGTTGATGCATCACGAGCGCGACTTCCACCCAGGTGGCGGTCGACCTGTTAACCTGGGTCAGCCGGTAGGGCGCCACAACGTGGGGGAGGAGGGGTTCATCGGCGAGGCGAGGGAGCGAGAGGAGGGCCAACAGACACAGGTGGTGCCGAATGGTGGTGAGGGTCGTGGTGCTGGTCGGGAGGGCGATCGCAATGAGACTGCTGTGGGTGAGGCTGCGCGAGACATGGCTCCCGATGCCATTTTGCCAGGCCTTCCGCTGCAAATGGCATCGCTGGCTCACACCGACCTGCCGGCCGCCTCAGCACCATCGCAACGACCGGCGAGAGAGGTGGATAGGTGGGGCGAGTACGGGGGCAGGCCCGTGTCAAGCTTCCTTGAGGGCATCGTGGCGCAGAAGGCGGCGGGCAGCAGCGGGGGTGAGTCGTCGGGTTCGGCGGACGTGGGCGCCCCAGCCGCAGCAGCTGGCGGTGGTGTGGTGGGTGGTGTGGTTGGTGGGTCACAGGAGGGTGATGAAGGGACGGGTGTGGATGCTGCAGAGGAGGAGACCTTCATACGGGGCGGACAGGTGCGCAACACGCATTGCAGAAAGACACAACTGCCCAGTGTATGTTTCTTCTCTTTTTCTCTCTCTCTCAGGCTTTTTTGCAGACGATGGCCGGTGTCAACGACAACAGCGCCCCTGTGGTGCCGCCCAGGCCCAAGCAGCCGGCGGCTACTGTCACTGTGTCTTCTTCTTCTTCTTCCTTCCCAGCCCACCGCCCCAGCCTCTCACTCTCACTCAACCGGCAGAACCTGGCCAACAGCGGGAGCCTGGCGTCCAACGCTAGGGCCCACCCCCACTCTCACACCAACCAGCGGCAGGCCCCGATCATATCCGACCACCACTCGCGAAACACCATCCCCACGACAGACAGCACGACCACAGAGCGCCCCTCACTGCTCAACCACATCAAGGCCAGCAAACAGAATGGTGCCCGTCGCAACGGTGGCGCGGCTGGGCAGGGGCAGCTGACGATGAGCGAGGACAAGGACCGACCACCCAGGGGGCTGAGCGAGACAGCGGTGGCGTCGAGGATGTTGCGGGGGTCCGTCCCCCCATCCCACTCGAGCCAGCCCAGGAGCACCCACCTCACCACCCATCAGAAGCATCGCACGGGCGCGGTGCCCAAACACGTGACCCCGGTCGAGGTGGGCGGCAGCGGCGCCGGGCGACGGGCGGGGCATGGCGCGGCGGGGAGGCTTCCTCAGGGCTCGAGGGTGAGATTCCCCCCTGGCGGCACACACACGGCTGTTCGCTACCGCCCTGGCGCTCGCCCACGTTCACAAGAGGCTGCGCCGAAGAAGCGCTCCACCAACGGCAGCAGCAATGGCGGGCCGCCTACGAATCCCTGGAACAGGCCGCTGACGACTGGGGGTGAGGAGAATGGCGAGGAGGCCACGAACGAGAGCAGGGTGCAGCAGTTTCCGGTGTCTAATCTTTGTCTAGGTATATCGAATGGGCAGTCTGCTTCCATCATGCAGCCTTTGATCGGTGTGTCGTCGTATGTCTCGCGGCCCTCTGCTGCCACGCTCTTTTCGACTCACAACGGCCCCAGCAAGCACCAGCACCAGCACCAGCAGCACCAGCAGACCCCCCTCAACATCACCCAAACCACGCTGTCTCCCAGGTGCGCATTCAACACGAACCTGTCGGCATTCATCCGTCCATCCATCAATTCATGTATTTGTGTATATGTGCGTGTCAGCCGCAAGGTGGGTGTGAAGAAGGAGGACACCAGGCCGCTCTCAGGACCAAGGTCCCGTGAGAACACCGCTTCGTCCCAGAGCACAGGGGCAAACCACACGGCCAACATAGTATCCACAGGTACCCACAGACACACACCGCCCATCTCTTCCACCCAGAGACGGACTCTCACGCTATGCCTGTGTCTCCCCGGCATGTTTGTCGACAGGCTTCCCGCCGGCCGGTCCTCCGCTGCCCTCACTCCCCTTTTCATTCTGCCCGCCAGGGCACACCAGGCTGTTACAGAACCACCCATTCGTCCCACCACCCATCGGTCGAACCAGCCCTGGTCAGCTGAATCGCTGACGCTCGTATTCCTCTGAGTGAGATGGTCAGTTCGTGTGCGTGAGTGACATTGGACCCATTCGTGGCCGTGTGGCTCATCGATTGCCATCAAGTCAAGTGACATACAGTCGCACCAATCGTTCCCTCTCTCGTGTCGCGAAGCGGACGTGTGAGGTCTCACACCACCCATTCATTCACGACACACACCACCGCATCCACCCTCGTGTGTCTGCACCTCTCTTTCCAGTGTGTGTGAAAGCGGTCCAATCAAACTCTCTGCCTGCCCGGGCGGCTCAAACGGCCCGCAGCATCAGCCCCTGTTTGCATGTCAATGAGTAATGCATTTCTGCCACCCGCCTCAAGTGAGCACTGTTAAACCTTCCGTGAGCCACCACAGACGTCAATCAATGCCTTCATTGTCACACACACACACACACACACATCGCCTATGCCTCCCTCCACACAGTCACAGCTCAAGACCTATCAAACCCTTCATGATCAAATTCAGTCTCCCTCATCCCGTCCCCTGCTGCTGCTGCTGCTGCTGCTGTCTTCTCTCCTTGTCCCCACAAGCCTTGCCCGCCTCTTGGCCAGACCGCCCCTCCGACGGCTCGGCAGCCTCAGCGCCCTCGACCGCACCTGCATGAACTCGATCAAATCGCCACGGTCGATCATCAGCCGGTGGGGATGGCGGGTGCCGTGTGTGCGGATGGGCGGGTTGCACGCCCGCAAAAAGTGACGGGCGTGGGTGAGCAGCTCTTCGTCGCCCGTGTTGATGGATGACGGCATGGGGCCCCCGTGTAGTGCGATGTGCAGCGCGTGCTTCAGTGCCATTCGTGTGAGGGCCGACGGCTGGCGCGAGAGGTCAAGCATCCCTCCCTCGTCCTTTTGGCTTGACGAGGGCAGCAGGGACCGGTCGACGGCCTCCCTGTAAAGCTCCAGAGCGAGATCGCCGTGGCCAAGTCGATCGAGGAGGTCGATGAGGGTGGCAAACATGTTCTTGTCGGGCGGCACGTTGTCCTCGCGCATGTCCTCCATCAAGGAGACGGCGTGGCTCCACCAGCTGTGATGCGCAAAGGGGCCGCTCTCCGCACCCTCTCCCCCTCCCTCTCCCTCTCCATCCCCAGTGTATCTGCCGCTCTTTGCAGCGGCGATGAGGGTCTGCAGGGTGGCCGTGTAGCAGAAAGACGTGGGCGTCAGGCCGTGGCCCTTCATTTCGCGCAAGATGGAGAACGCCTGCTTCCAGTCGCCCCTCCGTCTGCATGACGCGATGGCCGCCCCATAAGCCACCGGATCAGGCGCGTCGCTGGTGCTGTCATACACGTCGCCGAGGAAATTGTCCAGCTCCTCTGCCGACACATCAGCCGTCGCATCATCAGGGGGCCTGAGTCGGTCGTCAGCGGCGAATACGAGGGCGTGGTAGGTGACCTCGTTCGGTCTGAAGCCGTAGGTCTGCATCTCCAGAGTGAATGAGAATGCCAGGTCCATCTGGCCGTTCTTGGAGCAGGCCGAGATGACCGAGTTGAAGGAGCGGTGGTCGGGCCGCAGAGAGGGGAAGGGTGTCTCCTTCAGCTGGGTCAGAATGTCAACTGCACGCTCCCACTCACCAGCCTGACACACACATGCATACACACACAATACAAAGCCCATGTGCGTGTGAGGCATCCACCCACTCAACTCACCTTGTCGCATGCGTCGAGCAGTGCATTGACCATGATGAGGTCGGGCAGCACCCCCTCCCTCTTGGCCTCCTCAAACAGACTCTCAGCAAACCCCACCTCGCCCGCCCGTGCACACGCACTGATGGCCGTCGTGTACGCCAGACGATCCACTCCCTCCTTGCCCCTCCGCAGCTGCCGCATCCAGTAAAACACTCGCAAAGCCGCCCGCCACCGCCCCTCTCGCGAACACGCCTTGAGCACCGTCGTGTAGCTGATGGCGTCGGGGGCGATCACGCGGCCTCTCTCGTCACGGATCGCGGCTGCCGACGGCTCTCCCAGCTTGAGTGAGGGCGCCACGTGGCTCAGCTGGTGCATGAGCAGCTGCAGGGCGATCTTCCACTCTCCCGACCGTTCCAGCGCTTTCAGCACCTGGTTGTATGTCTCGATGTTGGGCGCCATTGGAGGGAGGGGCGGGGGCAGAGCCGGGGGCGAGCCAAGAGCCCGTGAGGGGTCTACGAGGGCGAGGGCGTCTTGCCAGAGGCCGCACTCGGCCAGACAGTTGATGTAGGCGTTGAACGTCATGATGGAGGGAGACAACTGGCACGCCCGCATCACCTGCACAACACACAACACGAGCGCATACAATCATATCCCATGCATTGCATGCACCTCCCCCTCTCTCTGGGCGGCCAGCCTCCCTCACCTCGAGAATGTCGTTGGCCTTCCCCATATCCCTGCCCATAGCGCAGGCGCCCAGCCCAATATTCACAATAGCCAAATCGACACCCCCCTCCCCCTCCCCACATCCGGCACGGCAGCTGTCATCCAGCAGCAGCAGCACCTCTCGCCACTGCCCCTCCTTTAGCAGCACCCGCATCGTCGCACTCAGCACCTGCGGGCAGGGACCGTCATTGAGCTGCCGCTGGAAGTCGCTGTAGAGGGCGAGGGCTCGCGCTGACAGGGAATGGTCGGTGGGTGTGTTGTCGGGAGTTGACCTCTCCAGTAGTGAGTGCAGTGAGTGGATGGCCAGCTTGTATGAGCCTGCATCTGGACGAACGCCGGATGCCTTCATGTCCTGAAGAAGAAAACGATACACATACACATACACATACACGTGTTGTTGAGGTGTCCATCTCGTGTTTGTGTGCTGCTTCCTGGCCACCTGAAGTATCTCGGCGGCCTTGTCTGGCAGGGCCAGGTGCCGACACGCAGCCAATGCCGAGTTGCAGCAGAAGACATCCATCTGGACGCCCTCCGCCCTCAGCCGATCATATAGCTCAACCCCCTCCCAGCACCAGCTGCACGCACCCAGCGCCGCACTGTAGGTCCAGCAGTCCGTATCAACGCCCTCCTTGTCCATCCTAGACAGCAACTCCAGCGCCTCCCCCGCCCGCTTCGACCGGCTTAGCGCACCCATCACTGCATTGCACGCCGTTGAAGACGGCCGCTGCGCCAAGGAGTGCCGTCGCATCCTCTCTAGCCACATGAGCGCCCCCCGCCAGCCCAGCAGCCGGCTGGCTGCGCACACAATCACGTCCCACTCATCGGCCTTGAGAGGGGTAAACGATCCGGGGTGGCCGGAGAAACCGAGCACCTCCTCCACTCTTACAAAGATGTCCCGCGCCTCCTCGACAGAGTTGTTGGCCTCTCGGTGAAAGCCGCTGGTGACGCCGTGGCGACGGGCCTTGGCCGCTGACGACCGGGACTGGTGGGTTAGATGCTTCAGACGGTGCAGGAGGGAGTGCAGCGACGCCTGTGCGGATGGCTCGAGCAGGCCGGCGCCGGACAGAGGGAGGGGGAGAGGGGCACTGTGTGAGGGATGCAGCAGAGGGGGTGGGGGATGCCTCATGTGGCTGGGGGGGTGGGGATGTGCAGTGAGCTGAGTCCTCTGGCGGAAAGAAGAAAGAGGGAGGGGAAGCGGATGAAGTAGGGCGGCAGGCGCGGACCCGGGAAGGCACAGAGTGATCAAGATCAGCAGCATCCGCCGTGGGCTCCATTGCTGTGTGCATTCGATGGCAAGCTTCATCCGACATAGCACGCCAGACAAACAGACTGGATGCTCTCAGACGCACAGAGGCAGCGACACATCTGCAGCGGAAAGGCGCAACCCACGCACAGATGCAGCGCAAGATACGCGTTTGCCGTCACCTTCACCCTCGATACGCACAGGGAAAGATCCCGCCTCCTCCCTCGAAGCCCAAAGCTGACGAAGGAACTCGCATTCCAAAGCGGACGAGGAAAGTTTAGCTCCGATGACGGCTTGTTGATGCCTCCACACTTGCTCTCGTCACCATCGGTGAGACCAAAAGACCTCTCCACCCATTCACTCAGCGAGCCGAGGCGCTTCCCATCAGCGAGGCCAACTGAGGGAGGCAGGCAGACAGGCAGATGAGCCATAACACATAGAAACGACAGGCAACACATTCCCTTCCCTCCCTGCCTGGCTGTGCGGTGTGTGTGCCGTCAGATCTGACGGTGACGGCCTGAGTTGAGAGGTTTTGCATTTGTGCGGCGGGCAGCACTGACGGCATCAGTCGGGCTGCTTCTTGATGGCTGGCGTCAGTTTCAGCTCGAAGGCTGACGCCAAAACTCACACACTGAGCAGTGAGTCGGCAGACTGAGATCACAGGCGCACTGATGACTGCATCCCATGTCGCTGTGTGGCTGCTTTGCTTCCTTGGTGCAGGTGGTTGACCGTGTTCGTCAGATGGACAGTAGCCGCAACAAACAGCATAGCAAAGCGGTACGCACAAGTCCACACCCACGCCCACACAGACACAAACTCATTGGTGTGTGTTGCTGGTCAGGTGCCTGATGATGACAGCGCCGAGAAGCGTAGACGCGTAGGCAGAAGCCCTGCTGCTGATGGTGGTGGTGCTGCTGCTGCTGGTGGTGGACATAGCGGAGGAACGCAAAGCATCAGCTGCTGTTGGTGGACTGCACATCGTCATGACCGTCCTGTGCTGTGTGGTGCCTTCAGGTGGCTCGATTGGTGTGGGTGGTGCTGCGGCAGAGTCACAGCAGCAGCATGAGGGGGGCGGCAGCTCACTGTCGGCAGGTCTGACGGCCCCCATGCAGCACCCCCAGCAGCAGCAGCAGCAGCACCCCGTGTGGTTCGTCTGCGCCCACCGCGGCAGCGATTTTCTGCTGCGAGATGTGCTGCGTCTGAGTAAGACCTGCAACTGGGCCAGTGGCCTCTTCGGAGCGCCTCAGCTGCGGCAGCTGCTCAGCCAATGGACAACAGACAATGAACTCGGCACACAGGCGGGGCTGCGGCGGACGGCCAACGGACAGCAGCTGGTGACATTCGACCAGCAGCAGATGGGTGTGGGTGACCTGTTGGCGGCGCTGTGTGTGACGGAGGCGGGCGGTTGGAGTGAGATGAGCGAGGCGATCGAGCTGGCGGGGCAGTGCGGCAACTGCCAGCTGCCTGTGAGCATCACTGCCGCCGATCTGCACCAACACCCAAACAAGACGGTAGGCCAACCGACCGAGGGAGGGAGGGAGGGAGGGAGGGACCATGGCTCTCAATCGGTGTGTGGTGTGTTGATGTGTTGTGTGTGCAGGCGTATTTGGCCGATCCCCGTGTGTTGGCTCAGCTCAAGATGGTCGGCCGCCACATCGACTTCGGCGACGGCGTGACCTTCCAGCTGTTCCAGCACGGCATCACAGTGCGGGCCATTAAGGACCAGGACGGCTTCGAAATCGACATCATCCCGCCCCTCCCTCCCAACCACCCCTACCAGCAGCACCGACAGCCCCATGACCCGCCAGTCCGCAGCAGGATCGACTATTCTCACCAGGGCTGGCAGCCGCCGCTGTTTGCTCGCAACTTCTCATCTGTGTCGTCGTATGTCAAGAGGATCGTCCTCGACCACTTCAGGGGGACTCACCAGATCAACAGAACTTACCGTATGATCGACAGGTGAGGCGGGGCATCACTCTCTGTGAGCATTGCCACGTCACACACGAGTGTACGTTGTGTGTGTCAGGCATGTCGACAACAGCCGGCTGCACACCCTGCTGACACAGTCCCCCCACACACCAGTGGAGGGATGCACCACCACAACATCGTACCTCGGCCCTATCGGCCGCAATCGTTCTCTCGTCCTGACCGACGCCAGCCACTCATTCGTCGCATGGATTCGCATCGATCGTTTCGTCGACGGTCAGCCCAGCCCTGCACAGCGAGGGGGAGGAAATGCGGTGCCACTCTCATCTCTGTCCTCTCCTGTCATCCATTTGCAGTGCGTGTGGATGTCTGCACCACCGAACCGGCTGTGTCTGTGGGTGGCGCCTTCAAGGTCCGCTTCCCGGTGACCACTCAGCTGGCCCGTGCGGTGCTGAGGGACATCATCTCAGCCATGATCTTCGACCAATAGACAGCTGAGGTATGTCTGCACCAAACACGACTGAGACGAGCAGAAGATGCGCTCATGACTTACGCAATGGTGTCTGTGTCTGTCTTTCCATGTGTGTGTCAGGCTGGGCGGCGGTGTTGGCGTTGGAGCGATCCGCCCGAGACATTTTCTCTGGACGGATGTGTGGGCGGCAGATAGAGGGGGGCCGGTGGGGACTTTCTCTCGTGGCGTGTGCTGTCTGCTGTGGTACTCGCTGATGGCTGGATGGATGGATGGATGGATGGTCTGCCTCTCCCTAATGTCCGCGTGTTTGTTCACACCAGTGTGTCTCTTCGGCTGGCTCGCTCGTCCCTGTCTGTCTGTCTGTCTGTCTGTCTGTCCACTCCGCCCCTCCCCTCCCACTGCCCCCCCTCATGTGCATTCGCCGCCCAGACCGGTGAGGTGTGTGTGGGCCGGAGAGAGGACAGACAGCAGCAGAGGGGAGATGGGCAAACACAGCAAGGCACACACACCGTCCCATGGCACATCCGTCCGCCTCGTGTGTGCAATGCGTGACAATACACGTCCTCTCCTTTTGCTTTTGGTCGAGTCAACCACCCCACCCCACCCCACGTGTGTGTGTCTATACCTGTTGACGCGTGTGTAGCGGCGAGTCGTCTCGATTCTCGTGTGGTGTGGCAATGCACTGACTGTGTTTTGCTCACGCGGCCCGGCCCGCACTTGCCTGACCGTGCTGACTCTTCCTATCAGCCTTATGATACTGACGACTGGAGGGAGGGAGGAATCATAGCTGCCTGCGACAGACAGAGAGGGTGTCTGTCTAGTTTTCTTTCATGTAATCGTGCGGCTTCGTCAGTGCGGCCACTGCCGGCACTGACGACACCGCACCGATGGGCTCATCTCAAGACACAGGTCCCCCACAGTCAGGCGGGCAGTCAGTCAGTCAGTCAGACGGATAGATGGGCATGGCTGGCTGTTTGGTGGCTGGCTGACTTACATTGTGTCGTACGGCACGGCACCACTAACACAGAGAGGATAGAGAGGATCTCAGTCGCTGAGAGAGCGAGAGAGAGAGAGCTAGAGCTGCATGGAAGGACGGATACGCCGTGTGTGGTTGTGGTGTCTGTCAGTGCATGTGAAATGTTTGTATGTGCGTGTGGGTGTGGCCCGTGTGGGTGTGTAGGTCCGTCCTTGTGTGCTGTGCATAGGCTCTCTCTGCCTCGCTCTCACACTCTCTGCCTGCGTGCCTGTCTTGCGTATTCCCTCTCTGCATTGATTGCATGGTGTCATGTCCTGAGACGCTTCTCGTGTGGATGATATGAATCACACTCGGCGATGGATGAATCAAAGGTCTCCAAAACCAAGTATACAGGCTCCATGCCTCCGTTCAGTTCACCGATCGTATCCCTTGGGACTGAAGGTAAGAACATCGCATAGCTGTTTGTTGGTTGTCGTTGTTGGTGGCCAGCCATGCCTCCCAAGCGAAAAGGTACGCTCCATTGATCGAAAAACACGACACAACCAACGCCCAATGTGTCCGTGTGTGTGGGGTGTGTTTGCTCAGATCCCGATAAGCTCTTAGAGGGTGAGAGCGGCCAAGGAGGGCACTGTCAGCAAGGCCAAAGCGGCGACGAGCGATGGAATGAATGGTGTCTGCGGTTTTGCTCGCAGGGTTCGCCATCGCCCTCAGCTGCGATGATGCCGTTCCCAATGTGACGGTAGACGCGCACTCACGCACCCACATCCACATCATCATGGCGCTGGCCACCACAACACCTCCCTGGCCACCATTTTTGTTCCATTCTTTCCTTCAGACATTCAAGAACATGGTGCTGGCCAGAGGTGTGTGCGTGAGCAGCAGCCGGGAAGAGACCGACCAACACACAGCACTTGTCATCACTCTCCTGTGTGTGTGTGTTATGGGTGCATCAGGTGGCGAGTTTGTCGACGAGATCGGTGACGATGGCGTGGACTATGTAGTGGCCCGTGAGGAGGACCTGAAGGACAAGACGCCCACCGTCGAAAAGGCACTCGAAATCGGTGAGTGAGTGAGGGCGGATTGGGAGGGCGGATGGATGGACACAGCAGCTAATCATGGGTGTGTGTGTGTTGCTGTCATTGGGCAGACCCCAAGACGGTGTTTGTCAGTTTTGAGGCGTTTGCTGAGATGGAGAAGACGGGTACGGTACGCACACACAGCGAGAAGACGGCCTCGTCGTGTGACTGGCCGGCTGCTTCAGGGAAGTTCACCAAGACCATGGCCAAGAAGTACGTCATCAAACCACCAAAGGAGCCCAAAGCCCGTAAGCTCGGAGGCCAACCAACCAAACACATGGCATGGAGGCCTTCCTGCATCTCTCTCTCTCTCTCTGTCTGTGTGTGTGTGGTTGTCATCCACCCATTCAGCCCGCAAGCGCAAGGCCGATGCGCCGGCCGCTGCTGCTGCCGCGGCGGCTGCTGCTGTGGACGAGGGCGAGGAGGCAGAGGAGGAAGAGGACAAGCCACCCAAAGGCACCCACCCACTCACACACACAGCCACGTGGCCACCACACCATGACACGTCCCTCCGCCTGTTTGGCTTGTGGTTGCAGCAGTAGCCAAGAAGCCCCGCCGCGATCGCAAGCCGGCCCCCGCTGCTGCTGCAGCTGCAGCTACAGCACCAGCTGCGGATGACGGTGACGATCTGTTTGACGGCGAGGGCGATGATGGGGACGAGGTTGAGGATGCCGAGGAGGAGAAGAAGAAGGCCAAGAAGAAGAAAAAGGTGGGCTGCATGGATATGGATGCAGGTGACGTGTATGGCGTCAGGGATCATGTGTTGGATCGTGTGTGTGTAGGAGGAGCGCAAGTCGACGGCTGTCAAGGTGGTGGCCAAGGGCGGCGGGCCGCCCGTCGACCCCAAATGCGAAAAAGACATACGCAAGAAATACCACGTAGGTCAACCAACACAATACATTTGGTGGCGACCAAATGTATTGTGTCAACCTTGTGTCTGCCTTGTGTGTGAGTAGGTGTACGGTGACCAGGTCGGGTTTTGGGACTGCATGCTCAACCAGACCAACGTTGACGGCAACAACAACAAGTACTACATCATACAGGTCCGTCCGCACCAGGCAGGCCAGGCCAGGCAACCCATGGCACACACACGTGTAAACTACCCTCTCTCTCTCTCTGTGTGTGTGTGTGTGTGTGTGTGGATGCAGTTGCTGGAGCATGACGACGTCAAGAGTCGGAGTTACTACTGCTGGAACAGATGGGGGCGCGTGGGGTACGACGGACAGGTCGCACACACACACACACAAAGAGGGAGAGAGGGAGAGGGATGACGCCCGCCACACGAATGAAAGGCTGTGTCTGCCTGTCTGTCTGCCTGCGTGCCCGCCCTTCAGAACTCTCTCAAGCAGTACCACTCACTGGTACAACGCTCACTCCACACCAGACAGACACAGGCCTCCTTGCCATCCTGCCTACCTGCCTGTCTGTCTGTGTGTCGCTTGATGCATTGATGGGTTCGTTGCGTTGCCTTGCCCACAGGAGGAGGCCAAGGCCGAGTTTCAGTCCAAGTTCCGGGACAAGACCAGAAACCACTGGTCCGTCTGCACATAGCACACCACAGCACAGCACAGCACAGCACAACCGCCCCCGCCCTCCATTGGTTTCTGTGTGTGTGTGTCTGTGTCAACTGTCTGTCAGGTTGGGTAGCGTGAGCCAGACGTTGCAGAGTTTCTCGCTGTACAGTGGCAAGTACATGCTGCTCGAGATGGACTACGGCAACGACCAGGAGCCGCCCGCTGCACCGGCTGCCGCGGCCGCTGCTGCTGCTGGTGGCGGGGCCTCACCGGCCAAAAAGAAGGAGGTCAGAGACAGAGAGAGAGATACAGAGACAGAGACAGAGAGAGAGAGATATGGTCGGCAGTGGGTGTGGTGTACATGTGTGTGGTGCTTGTGTGGCTGCACTGCAGCCGGTCAAGTCTCAGTTGGAGCATCGTGTGTTCAAGTTGGTGGAGCGCATCTGCGACTTCAAAATGATGAACGACCAGATGGTATGGTAGGTGACACGACACGACCCCCTCGGCCACTCACACCACCACCACCCATTGCGTATGTGCATGTTGGTTGGTTGGTTGCTTGGTTGGTCCGATATATCAGGTGGAGATAGGGTATGACGCCAAGAAGATGCCGCTGGGCAAGCTGTCCAAGAGCACCATCAACATGGGCTACAAGGTGCTCACACAGATCGAGAGCAACATCAAACGACCCACCTCACAGACGTAAGCAAGTACTGGCTGCCACCCCACCCACACACAGACACGAGACCACACCCGATGGCATGAGGCCGGGCCATGTTTGTGTCTGTGCCTGTGTGTGGGTGTGTGTGTGCTTGTGTGTGTGTGCAGTCACACGTTACTGAGAGACTTGACGAGTCAGTTCTACACCATCATACCGCACGACTTCGGGTCAGCCACATCACACGCCGACAAACCAACGCACTCGCAAATGGAGGGAGGGAGGGCTGAAGGACTGAAGGGCTGGAGGGCTGGCGTGGGTATGTGTGTCCCTCCCCCCCCAGATTTGCCGACATACGTGGCAGTACCATCAACAGTCTGGAGCAGGTTAAGAAGAAGCAGGAGATGCTCGAGTCACTCGCTGAAATCGGTGGGTACCTACCTTCACACACACACACAACACACAACACACACACACGACCCCCTGCGTGTGTGTGTGTGTGCAGAAATCGCCAAGCACGTGTTGAAGGAGGCGTCGGACATCGACGAGCACCCCGCCGACATCCACTACCGCAGCCTCAAGACAGAGATACGACCGCTCGAGCCGTCGGACACCATGCACAAGGTCAGTCAGTGACCATCTGTCTGTCTGTCGACAAACACACACGCCAGAGGGATGGTTTTGGTTTTGGTGGGGTGGGTGGCTGGGTGGGTGGTGCATGCAGTTGATAGTGTCGTATGTGAAGAAGACCCACGGCAAGACCCACATGATGTGGGACCTCAAGGTGCGCAGACAGAGCAGACACACACCACACACACCCTCACACACCATGCATGGTGTGACAAACACGACAAGACAACAAACAGATGGCGGGGCAGCTGCATGGACACGTGTGTGTGTGTGTGTGTGTGCAGGTGCAGAACATATTCGAGATAGCGCGCCAGGGCGAGGAGAAGCGATTCGGCAAACACCAAAACAACCACAACCGGTGCGGGAGTCAGTGAGTCAGTCATCAGTCTGCCCTGCCCGGCGCAGCACAGCCCACTCTCCAATGGTGGATATAATGGTTTGTGTGGCAGTATGCTGCTGTGGCACGGCTCCCGTCTGACCAACTACGTGGGCATCCTCAGCCAAGGACTCCGCATCGCACCGCCGGAAGGTAGATAGGGAGGGAGGGAGGGAGGTGAGGAGCTGCGGCGGCTGACGTGTGTGTGTGTGTGTGTGTGGTGGGGGTGGTTGGGGTGGTTGGTTGCTAGCTCCTGTGTCGGGGTACATGTTTGGCAAGGGGGTCTACTTCGCCGACATGGTCTCCAAGAGCGCCCAGTACTGCTATGTCCCGGTGGGCGATACACACACACAGGCACCAACACACACTCACAACCGCACCACACCTCACCCACAATCCTCTCTCTCTCTCTCTGTGTGTGTGTGTCGCTATACATACACTCATCAATCAGTCTGGAGGGCGTTCGAACGTGGGTGTGATGATGTTGGCTGAGGTGGCGTTGGGCGACTGCCACGAGCTCTGCAACGCCGACTACAATGCCGACCGGCTCCCGGCCGGCAAGCTCAGCACCAAGGGCCTCGGACGTAGCTACCCCGACCCCAGCGGATTCATCTCACTGCCCAACGGCGTCAAGGTCAGCTCACACACCCGCCTGCAATAAATACACACATATGGTGTATCTGTGTGTATGTGTCTTATGTGTCAGGTTCCGGCGTGTGACGCTGTGGAGACCAACCGGCCTGACCTCGTCCTGCAGTACAACGAGGTGAGGCAAGAAGGAATGTGTGAGTGTCCGCCATGCCATCCCATCCAGGCATCTCTCTCTGTCTCTGTGTGTGTGGTTGGTTGGCTTGTTGGTCGATCAGTACATAGTCTACAGCGTGGAGCAGATCTGCCTGCGCTACCTGCTCGAGGTGGAGTTCCAGCACAAAGGCTATGGCGGATGGTGACGTCAGTCAGTCAGTCAACCGACCTACTACTACCCTGTACACACTCACACACACACATTCACACACGCATGGCATGGCAGGGATGCAGGCAGGGAGGGACTGCTGTATGTGTGTGCGCGTGTGGGTCTGTCTGTCTGTCTGTCTCAGTAGGTAGAGGGCAGGGAGGGAATCCGGGAGGGAGGGAGGGAGGGAGGGAGAGAGGGGGGTATTTCTGGTCAGTTAGGTGGGGTAGGTGTAGCGCCAGACGCAAGCAAGGTGGACTGCCATCTGCCTGAAGCGGAATAACAGGCTGACTGCCTGGCTGACGTACCGTACGTGTGAGAGGAGTGTGTCTGTCATGGTGTGCTGCGGTGTGCTGTGGCTGGTGTGTGGCGGATGGAGCTCTCATGACATGACAATTGTGTGTGTCGAGATGGATGTGTGTGTGTCGTGTCATGGCCTTGGTGCGGTTGGTGAACTGACTGACTGACCGGCTTGGCTCGGCTCGTGTACATAATTACACACAAACGCGTGCGCTCACGTGTAACTCGCAGTCAGTCCACTCACACAAACACTACACACAGACACAGATCACCGAGCTCCCTCCCTCCCTCTATGCACATGAATAGGAATTGACCTAGGCACTTCACCCGACAGCCATCTGCACAACCATGGAAACGTGCAAACATGAACATGGTGCCATGCAAAGGACGGACGGAGCTACCGGCAAACAGACAGATATGGAATGTCTGTCTGTCTGTCTGTCTGTGCTGTCAAGGGGAGGGGAGAGGAGGAGAGAGAAAGCATTCATAGGTGTGTAGACGGACGATGGGTGTGAAAACCGGCCATCGACACCAAAAATGTGGGGAAGAGAGATACAGAGGGCAGCCAGAGGGACGACGGCCACACACACACACACACTCATGGATGTTATGTACAGGTGAGCACGTGTGTGTGTGAATGTGTCTGTGGCTGGGGGGATGGCTGTCGGCAAAATCGCCGCTACGCCACACCTGTGTGTATCTGTCTGTCTGTGCGGCACAAGAGAGGGAGAGAAAAGAGGCGAGAGCGAGAGTAAATCAGCCGGCCGATCGTTCAGAAAGGCCTTCTCGGGCGTCAGGAACTCTATGCCGCAGGAACTGTGTGACGTGATGCCGGGACCTACATCACACACATACGATGCAAAAACAACACAGGTGGCGAATGCCGACCCACCCATCCATCGCACTGGTCGGCCAATGCACATGAGTGGGGGCAGCAAACAGACAGGAAGGGACGAGCGAGCCAGCCGAACAGACACACTGGTGTGAACAAACACGCGGACATTAGGAAGAGGCAGACCATCCATCAGCCAGTACCACAGCAGACAGCACACCACACGAGAGGAAGTCCCCACCCGCCCCCCTCTATCTATCTGCCGCCCACACATCCGTCCAGAGAGAGTATGTCGGTCGGATCGCTTCAACGCCAACACCGCACCACCGCCCAGCCTGACACACACATGGAAAGACAGACACAGACACCATTGCGTAAGTCGTGAGCGCATCCTCTGCTCGTCTCAGTCGTGTTTGGTGCAAACATACCTCAGCTGTCTATCGGTCGAAGATCCTGGCTGAGATGATGGTCTCCAGCACCGCACGCGCCAGCCGAGTGGTCACCGGGAAGTGGACCTTAAAGGCGCCACCCACACCAGACACAGCCGACTCGGTCGTGTTGATGCACACATACACCTCCACTGCAAATGGATGACAAGAGAGGACAGAGATGAGAGTGGCACCGCATTCCTCCCCCTCGCTGTGCCGGGCTGGGCTGACCGGTGTTGGTGTGCTCGTTGACGTTGATCCACGCGACGAACGGGTGGCCAGTGTTGGTCAACACGAGACGACGGTAAGTGAAGCCGATAGCTGACCACTCCGATGTGGTGGTGGTGCATCTCTCCACTGGTGTGTGGGGGGACTGTGTCATGAGGGTGTCCAGCCGGCCGTTGTCGATATGCCTGACCAATGAAGACACACATACATCTCGTGTGTCGTGGCAGTGCCCTGACACAGTGATGCCCCGCCTCACCTGTCGATATTACGGCAAGTGCTGTTGATCTGGTGAGTCCCCCTGAAGTGGTTGAGGACGATCTTCTTAACACACGACGACACAGATGCGGAGTCGACATGAAGCAGCGACTGAGGCTGCGACTCCCAGCCTGTGATCCTGCTGCGGACGGGCGGGTCGTGCGGCTGTCGGTGCTGCTGGTAGGGGTGGTTGGCAGGGAAGGGCGGGTTGGTGTCGAGCTCGAAGCCGTCCTAATCCTGGATGGCCCGCACTGTGTTGCCGTGCTGGAACAGCCGAAAGCTCACGCCGTCGCCGAAGTCGATGTGGGGGCAGACCATCTTGAGCTGAGCCAACACACGGGGGTCGGCCAAATACACCTGCATACACAACACATCAACACACCACACACCGATTGAGAGCCATCCGTTCTCCCTCCCTCCCTCCCTCCCTCCCTCGGTTGGCTTACCGTCTTGTTTGGGTATTGGTGCAGATCGGCGGCAGTGAGCCTCACAGGCAGCTGGCAGTTGCCGCACTGCCCCGCCAGCTCGATCGCCTCGCTCATCTCACTCCAGCCGCCCGCCTCCGTCACACACAGCGCCGCCAGCAGGTCACCCTCGCCCATCTGCTGGTCGTCGAATGTCAGCAGCTGCACCACATTCCCATTCACCGTCCGCCGCAGCCCCGCCTGTGTGCCGAGCTCATGGCTGAGTCGCTGCCGCAGCTGAGGCGCTCCGAAAAGGCCTCTGGCCCATTTGCAGCTCTCCCTCAGACGCAGCACATCCCGCAGCAGGAAATCGCTGCCGCGGTGGGCGAGGACGTACCACACGGGGTGCTGCTGCTGCTGCTGCTGGTGGGGGTGCTGCATTGTGGGGGCCGTCAGATCTGCCGACAGTGAGCTGCCGCCCCCCTCATGCTGCTGCTGTGACTCTGCCGCAGCACCACCCGCACCAATCGACCCACCTGAAGACACCATAACACAGCACAGGACGGTCATGACGATGTGCAGTCCACCAACAGCAGCTGATGCTTTGCGTACCTCCGCTATGGCCACCAGCAGCAGCAGCAGTACGGCTGATGTCTACGCGTCTACGCCTCTTAGCGCCGTCATCAGCAGGCACCTGACCAGTGATTGACCCACAACAATGAGCTCCTTTGTGTGTCTGTGTGTGTGTCTGTCGACTTGTGCGCACCGCGTTGCTATGCTGTGCACTGTTGTCGTTCTCATTCGGTCCCACAGCACCGCCCGCCCCCCACTGAGCCGCCCCGCCGTCGACATCCATTCGCTGACATAAACACACACACACACACACACGGGGGAGTGACCGGCTTGTGTGTGCCATCCAGTGGTCAGTGGAGCCTTACGCGTTTGTTGCGGTTAGTGGGCGTCTGTGTCGGGGGCGAGCTCTCAGGCATCATCATCATGTCTTCGTCGGCATCTGGCTGGCCACGGTAACCACCCCGACCACCACCACCTCCCCCGCCACCACCGCCACCTCCCCGTCCAGCAGCGCTCCCACCTGTTGCCGTGACAGTGGACAACACGCCTAGTGTGTGCTGGGTGGGCGATGTGGACGGGGGGAGGGATGGGGAGAGGGGAGGGTAGCTTACCTGACGAGTGCAGGGCGTTTGCGCGTTGGTCTTTGTTTCGGTCACGTGGCTTGAACAGCACGGGCCCCTGCTGCAGGGGGATGCCGCCCATGGCGCCGCCCAGCGGTGGCGGTCCGGGGTTGACGTCAGGCTGCCCGCGTGCAGGCGGGATGTAGCTACTGCTGTTGTAGTTGTGGTTGCCCTGGCCCATCATCTGGCTGCTGGACGACGTGGAAAACATCATGTGGGGGTTCGGCACGAATCCATCGCCGTTGGGGTTCTCGTCACCTGACCGATGGATTGATGGATGGAATGGATGGACACACACAGACACACAGAGAGAGGAGTGTGGTGGGGTGGTGAATGGTGTGGGGGGTGTGGTGTGTTGGTGTGATGGTAACCTCGTTTGCGTGTGAGCAGAGCGCTGTCTTTGACGTCGGGCGGCTTGAGTTGGGGGAACCTGGCGAAGAAGGCCCTGAGCTGGTCTGGCTGGGGGTAGAAGTTGACCTGGCGGTGGCTGCCAGTCTCGATGCAGGTGATGCCCTGGACGTCCCCCTTGGTCTTCATGATCTCCTTGACAGACTGAGAGGGAATCTGACGCACATATATCAAAAACACCGCCACACGACCCATCCGCCCGTCCACGTGTGTGCAGGTGATTCGTCGCTCACTCACCGTGACATTGAGGCTCCCGAGTCCATCGGCCGGTGAGAGTTTGATGACGAGGAACTTGTCCCTGATGTCGACGAGTTTGATGTGGGCGTACTCGGTGCACGTCCCGTCACTCTGGTGAGCAACCGTCACGTGGCAGTCCATCTCAGCCTCCTTTCGGCGTCCAGCCATCAGCTCCGCCCCTTCCGTGTCCATGACTTCACCTCAGTGGTCTGCCACAGAACAAGGCACATGGCACACGGCGACGGTGGTGCGGCCGCATCCAACACGCTTCCTTGCGCCCTCCGAGCTGACCTTATGGGCTATCAGCAGACGACGTCAGATGGGTCATCGGCACCCGTGGGTCAAGACGAGAAGTGCCCGCCATGTTCGAGAATGGCGGCTATCCATACGCAATCAAGTACGTCTGCATCGTCGACAGAGCTACGGCATGCGATGCGATGATTTCTCCTTCGTGGCGCGCTCAGATGCCCTCAAAACCGAAGACACTTCCGGCCAGGAAACCCACAGGCCGATTTCCGCCCTCTTTGTTTGTGTCGTTTTGTGTCGTTTTCTGTCGTTTTCTGTCGTGCCGCCGGCATACATGTATCGTTCCATAAGCCGACCCCTTTGCTGGCACTCCGCTCACGTGCATATCGCACCCCACTCACACAAACACAACACAACACAACACAAGTTGCACAACACAACACAAACACAAGACACCGACCTTCCTCCCCCCCTCCCTCCCTCTGCGAACATACACAGTCGAGCCGCCGTTTCAGTCGACTCACACACACATGCCATCCATGCCCCCCACGCAATTGTCGTGCGATCTCTCTCTGTACACCACACGCCAAGTGCGCTAGACGGACTGAACTGCCACGTCAGCCAGCAGCCAACACACTGGCGCTCTCACCTGCGCAGCGCCCACACCCAGCACACATCTGCACCGCACCACATCCAGGTTCATTTGGTGTGTTCCCTGACCCTTCACAAAGGCCTTCTCGGGCGTCAGGAACTCTACGCCGAGGCCGCGGGCAAATTGGAGATCGCTGTCGGAGTGGTCCTCCTTGCGCCCATCGCTGGCAGGGCGGCCAGCCGCATCCCCTGCAGGCATGGTATGCACCACACCACACAACCACACGAAGACGGCGGCGTGTGGGAACTCAGCGGTGTGTGGTGTGTGTTGGCTACGTACCCAGGAATTTGCTTTCTTGGCGATTGATTTTGATGCCGTCGTTGTGGTCGCTCTCCATCAGATCCCACGCGCCAGTGCGTGACCGATGCACTCACACACACAGACACGAGAGAGGGTGGATAGATGGATGGATAGATGGATGGATGGAGGAAGGGCGTGGATGTGTGGATACAGCCATCATCGTGACGTACGCGGCTTCCTGTACTTGTCGGTCTTCGTCCTGCCGACCAACACACGCATACAAAAGGAGAGCAGAGGAGAGGGCGGTGTGTGAGTGTCTGGTTCGCCCACGCGAGGTACACTTGCATGGGCACGTCGAGGGCGGCCTGGATGGCATCGACTTTGTTCTGCAGGTCCTTGATCTGCGGGTTGCCCCTAACCACGCCGTTCTGGTTGCTAAACACCACCAACTTGAACCTAACGACACACAACCAGGGCCCTCGGACTGCACCACCCCCATCCCATCAAACCCCATCGTGGCTCGCTGCACCTATCCGTTGCGCAGGTGTTGCTTCAGCACTCTCTTGCGCGCATCACCATAAAGCAGCCTCCAGTCTTTGGTATCCATCGGGAATGTGGTGCCGCTCTTGGGGGCGATGAGTGTGTCGTCGAGGTCGAGCCCCAACACCTTGTCCGATCCCGTCGAGCCATAGTCCCTCCAGTACACGCTATCATCACGCTGCTCAACCAAGCGGCACACAGACAGACCAAGAACTGCAGGATAGAGGGTCCATGTGTGGACCTGGTTGGTGCGTGTCTGCGCGTCCTACCGATCGCCATTCTGTGCTGGGCTTGCTCTTCTTGGCAGCAGGGCGGCCGTCAGGGCCCTGATCTAGAGAACGCCTGCTCATGCTCGGCAAACAACGGTCTGCCGCACGCACACAAAGAACAGACAGATTGCCTCCGTGCGTGGCAGACGTCATTGCTCACTCACCTTCTGGACGTGCCGATGGATCTAATGCGCTTGAGGGAACACGAGAGTGCTGAGCCAACTCGTGGTCATGAGAGTCAGAGACCCGTGAAACCGTGCCGGGGAACCACTCCCCGGCCCATCCGCATCCACTTCCCCCACTCAGTGCCGTGCTGTCGCATTCCTGGGCGAAAGGGTGAGCCGCGCACAGAGGGAGGAGTTGCGAGCTGGGATGATGGAGATGGATTGGAGAAGGGAACTGCCTCATTCCAAGCCCATTCTTGATGACTGAAGGCGGCACAGGGCCGTGGAAGGGATGTTGCGGCCCTGAGGATGGTGCGCGCAAATGGCATACACGACTGAGGAGCTACGCAGCACCGCAGAGCTCGGCACATAGGGCTCATCGGCGCACTCGTGCTGCAGCGTCGTATGCTCGTCTTGCGGACCAACGAAAACCGTCATCACATGAAAGGTATGCAAACAAACAATATGGCAGAGAGTCCCTGCGTCGCTGCTCCATGATCTCTCATGTGTGGTGGATGCTGCATCGTGTTTGCAGCGCCACTCGGGAGTCGCTGATCGAAGGCCTGCTCGCCAACGAGCCTCTGCTCACCGCCCTGCTCAGCCAAAGCCATGCCATCGCAAGGCAGGCCGAGCGCCCCATCGAGAGGCTCATCCATGCCCTCCTGTGTAGCCCGTCGTCTATCGGCCGCCTGAAGGCCCTCCTCATTCGCAAGCTGCAGGCGCCGGCACCACCATCGGCGGCCCTCTTCCCGCTCAGCCGTGAGCAGCGTCGACAGCGTTGCCTGCAGCTGCTGGCATGGCTCGAGAGGGGCACATCGAAGGACGCTTGTGATGGTGGCCATGGTGGCCATCGTTCTGATGAACCATCACCGGTCGTGCAGCAGCATCAGCAGCCTAGGGATGGTGATGATAGCACTGGTTTGGTGGAGGATGGCGACTCGATGGAGGGCGGGGATGGCTGTGCCGTTGTCGCCGATCGAGACGGATTAGATGCAAGGGCAGCGTACACGAAACAGGTAGGTGGGTCATTCATTGATGAAGCAGACAGAAGGAAGGCACCATTGATGAATGTGTGTGTGTTTGGTCCAGTTGTCGTTCAGCTCGTGGCAGAGGCTGATACTGCAGAAACAAGGGTGCGAATGAAGGAGCTGCTGAATGCTTGACTGACTCATTTGTCCACCTTCCCCCCATATATTTCGATGCTTGCAGGCAGAGGGAGACAGCTCTCCAGCTCATACAAAGGTCCGCAAGGCACCGACGACGACAGACCCTTACGCCGCATGTGCGTGTATGTCTCTCTCCTTCTCCGTCTGTCTGTCTGACCATAGACGTCAGCACCGGCTGCTCCGCACCGCTCTGCACAGGCTGAGACCACACACAGATGGTACCCACAACACACCAGGTGAGTAACTGAGGAGAACAGGACAACAGAAAACCAACCGGGATGACGCTGGTGTGGGGTTGTTGTACTGTCAGATGGTGCTGCATCTGGCGGTGGCCGTGAGGGCGATCGTTGCGATAGTGTTGGTCGGCAGCATCAGCATCCCATCCTGCAGCACCAGGCTTTGGGTGTGTGGCACCGGCACACCGTCGCCAGGTCGCTGGTGCGCAAGAACATGCTGCTGGCAGCCAAGTGAGCACTCTCTCTCCCTCGCACCAACCAAGGCACGCCCCGCACTTCGCCCTCATTGCGTCTTGTCCTGATTGTGGTGCAGCTATGCGGCACTGCGTGCGTGCGAAAAGGCAATAGGCAAGTGGCGACATTATGCTGGTACGACACAGGAGACAGGAGCGGAACAACAGCCCATATGGTCCCTGTGTCTGTGTGGGTGGGGTGGATGGACGGACGGACGGACGAATGCAATGCAGAGCAGCAGTGGCGTTGGCATCAGATCGATCGCATGACCTCCTCTTTCTCCCATGAGCGGGCACTAGATCGCTCCATGGCGAGATGGAAGGCCTACTGCTCCGGGCGGAGGCGACACACCGCTGGCTGTGGGCTCGCCAACAGCCACTACAGGTGCGCTGCCATGCCTGTCATGCGTCATCGTCGCGTGTCTGCATTGCATGTGTGTGGGGTTGTCGTTGGTGTGTGCTGTGCAGCAAGAGACTGATGATGCGTGCGTTTCGAAGCCTTGTCCGCTACACGAGTAAGTGCACACTGCACCGGTCCGTCCAGCAATCGAATGATTTGCCGTGTCATATGGACACCCAGGGGTGCGGCGGATCAAGAACAGGCGGAACGCATCCGCCCTCTCCCGCTGGAAGGTATCCCGGCAGGCAGGCAGACCCGCAGACAGGAAGACTGACAGACCACCAGTCCATTGCTCGATGACTCCCGTGTGTCTTTCCCTCTGCGCCCTTTCAGCGGTGCCTGTTGTCGCGGACGGTGGCCTCGTGGCACGCCGCGGCCCTGCTATCGGTAGCCAAAGTGAGAGTCATGGCCGACACACTCACAGGTAGACCACCAAACACACAAAGAGCATGGGCATCTCCGTGATCGTGATACAATGCCTTGTTTCCTTCCCTTATCTCAGCTGTGTATTGGCACTGCGTGGAGTCGGCCTTCGATCGGCTGGCCCTGGCCAGACCCAAGCCACCCCCACCCCCACCCCATGAGCATGTCGGGGAGCATGTCGGGAAGCCCCCGTTGCCCCCCATGAGGCTGCCACTGCACCTGGTCAACAGGTCATCCCGCCCCCAGCAGATGAGTGCCCGTGGACTGGATGAGGAGCGGCGGAGGAGATGGGAGTCGCAGCTGAGGGGGCGGGGCAGTGCCGTGACGACCCCACGCGACAGGGGATGCTCCACCTTGCCAGCTGAACCAAGGTGAGCAGACATGAAACCCAATAATCGAGTGGCGCATTGTGGGTGCTCGGTTTGTCTCTTGTTGCGTTGCCGCTTGCAGAGGTCTGTCATGGCGCAAGCTGGCCAAGGAGGCCAGGGACTCCTCTCGGTCGATACCGACCCCCCGGTGCAACCCGCCGTCTTCCAAATCTCCCACTCCCTCTGCCCCTCCCCCCCGCTCGTATCGACCACCCTCATCCCGCCCCCCCGCACACAGGGGAAGACCGCCCCTGCCCCCACCACCACCACCCCGGCCACACGAGCCTCCCCACATAGCGCCGTCGACCGAGACGCTGCGGCGGCTGAATGAGTTTCTCAAGGGCGTTCACAGGAAATGTGAAGAGATCATTGATCAAGGTGGAGGTGATGTGGCGGCGAATGAGGAGAGGGCGGCGTATGCATCGTTTGTGCGTGAGCTGCGAGTGAGGAAGGGGAGGGCACAGATGAGGCGGCACGGGAGGGTGGGCGGCGGGCGGAGGATGCCATGGGTGAGCGAGTGGTGAATGGTGTGGGAGGGCCTGCCTTGCCTGCTGTGGTGTGGTGTCGTGTGAGTTGTGGGCGGGTGAATTTGTATGTGCATACAGACAGACGCATGCCACGAGTTGGCTGGCATGGTTCGTATATACAATTCTGGGAGAGCTGGGAGAAAAGAATAGGAAGGATGGGTTGGTTGCACACGGGAGGGGAGCGGCTCACCCAAACCTGGCCGCAAACGCGCAAATGTCAAAAGTTTCCCCCAGAGAGCTTGTCGCTTGTCGAGAGTAAAGGGGAAAGGGTGATGGGCCTCGTCCGTCGTTTGTGCGGTGAATTCGAGTCGAGATACTCAAGAAAGCTCGCAGTCTCCCCCAAAGGCCCACAGGTTTCCCCTCTCTCGAAGCAAGAGAAACACGATGATGAAGAACCTTGTGAAGAAGCCCTCTATGGGATTCGGGGGTGTTCCGCCAGAGGACCAGGCAAGCAATGACTGATAGCTGTCACAGCGCCAGTCATTCACTCATTCACTGATTTCGTTGTCTTCGCTCCCCCTGCACTGACGCAGGAGCATGACAGCGATGACGAGCAGCAGCTGGGTGCCTTCCTGCCGCCCAGCGCTCATTACCAGCTCCACCAAAGAGAACAGCAGGAGCTAGAGGAGCGACGCGCCCTCGCCCTTCGTCAGGAGCAGGAAAAGGCGTCGCAGGAGGTGAGTGAGTGTGAGTGCAGCACAGCAGAGCACAGCAGAGCAGACCTGCACGACATACACGAGAGAGAGTCGGGCAGGGCAGCCCGCAGTTGTGACTGAGTGAGGCAGGTCAGTGCATCTTGTACATATTGTGCGGTGCGGCGCGTGTGGTGCGGTGAATGAGTGCAGGAGGCAGCGAGGATGAAGGACCGACAGGAGGCGACAGAGAAGCAGCTCAGGGCAGCACGGTACGGTCAGCCAACCACCTGGCAACAGACGAGAGAGAGAGAGAACCCACACAGTCACTCCACTCACTCATTCCATCTCTATCTCGTTGTGTGTGTCACCAGGTTGCACGAGCGGCATCTCAAGAGCAAGATCAGCCGCCAGGCTGAGGACATCCTCGACAAGACAACGGAGATAGACGAGCTACGCAAACGCGCCAACAAGAGGACAAGGTACCCAGCCAACCCCACCCCCCTCCCCCCTCCAACCCCACGCCAATCATCTGTTGCCTGTGTGTGTGCGCCTGTGGCCCACTGGCTGGATTGGTGGCTTCAGCGATGATACGAGGCCGGGGCGGTTGGCAGGAGTTTTGATGGCCTCACCACACCGCCTGCAGCCACTCAGCGGTACGCATCGCATTCTCACCCATGGATGGGGATGGTTGATTGATGCACATCTGTCACCTTTTATCTGACTGCCTTTGTGTTGGTCAATCAGATAGCCGGCACCGCCAGATGGACGACGCCAATGACGAGGAAGATTTCGTGGACGTAGGCACGGCAGGGCGCACACACACATCCACTCTTATTTACCTGTGTGTGTGTGTGTGTGTGTGTCTGTGTGTCTGTGTACCGTCAGGTCTATTTTCTCCCCCACCCTGTGCACCACAACCGCCACCAGCGGAGCCCCTCGCTGCCCCCGCCAGCCCTTCCCAAACTCAACCTCAAGGAGGTCCACGAGGTAGGCACACAGACCCTCACTCATCCTCACATCCACACAGTCGTCAGTGTGTGTGTGTGTGTGTATGTGTGTGCTGTGGTGGTCTCAGGAGCGTGATCGCAACTACCCGCCAGACCAAGTGGCAGCAGCCGCAGCCGCAGCGCCCGGTGTTGATGCTGCAGCCAAGGGAGGCAGCAGCAGTGCCAGCAGTGCCAGTGACGATGACGAGTGGTGCCGCGATATGGCCGCAGTGGCAGCCCCCACCACACACAAACGGCAGGATACCGACAGACAGGTGCGCGCCGCACTGTGACGCACACACAGAACTGAGGGAAAGATATCGACTGGACCTCTCTCTCCCTCACTCTGCGTACGTGTGCTGTGTTGTCTGTAGGAGAGCGATGACGATGATTTCGACACAGATTTCGACGCAGACGACCGCCTCATGGGTGAGAGCATGGCGCGGTACTACATGCGGAAGTACGACGACGTCAAGAACCGATACGATGCCATCAAGGACATGTACCACCACCAAGAGAAGACGATAGCCGAGCTGAGGTCGCATCTTGCAGCTGCGGGTGATAACAAGGTCAGTGAGAGACTGAGTGACGCACACATCTATAGGCGCACATATGCACATCGGTGTGTTGTGTTGTGTTGTGCTGTGTGTAGACCAAGCTGCTGGCTGACAAGGATGCGGCGGCTGCCAAGGCGGCCGATGAGTGGTTCAAAATGGAGCACGTCCTCCGCACCGCCATCGGCAAACAACAGCGGGAGCTGGTCAGTGAGGGCCTGCGTGTCCTCCACCAGCAAAGGTCCACTGATGAAGGGTGTCTGATTGTGTGTCTGTATGCAGGACATGGTCAATGCAAAACTCCAGGAAGCCGAGAGAACCAAGGCCACTGATGCGGTTAGGCAGCACAGCCACACACCATCCAATCCAGTCACGGGCTCTCCTCCTCACTCCACTGATGTCAGGTACAGGAGCCGTCTGCTTTGGATCACGTCACCAAGGACCAGTACGATGAGTTGCAGGCCCGGCTGGACGAGCTTCAGGAGAAATACAACCAGCTGATGGAAGAGACTTTGAGGCAGCCACACAGGAACACCCATCCATATATTGGCACATTGATGCTTGTGGTGTCTTGTGTGTCATGGCTGCCTGCCTCACGCAGGAGCGTCTCAAGAAGGTCGCCGCGGCCAATGTGGACGAATTGGCTGTGGCTGGTGGGGAGAACGACGTGGCCACAGGTGAGAAGGGGGAGGGGGGAGGTGGGCGACACGCACACCACACCGACAGAGAGACAGAGACAGATGTTCATTCCCTATGTGTGTGTGTGTGTAGACGGTGATTTGGAACGTCTTTTGTCCGGTTGCGATTTGCCGCCCGAGGTGACCGCCGTCATCCACAGAACTGAGCAAACACTCGACAGAGAACTGGTGAGATGGGGCGGGGTGTGGGCATACACACCACACGGAAACATCACCCCACAGTCGTCGCACGGTCATTGTGGGGTGTGTTCTTTGTGTTGGCCATTCCATCCATCCATCCGTCAGGTACGTGCGGACCGTTTGGTTCGCGAGGCCACGAGTCTGCGGAAGACGGCCGAGGGCAAGGCTCCCGCTCCCCCAGTGGCCCCCACGATCCCTGCTGGCGGTGTCCCAGTGGCAGGGGCTGCCCGACTGCTCAGCCATAAATCGCAGATTCAGGTACGGTACGTGGGGCAGACAGACATTACAAACACACGAGACACTCACTCACCCATATGTGGACGTGTGTGGGTGCCCTGCCCTCGGTGTTTCTGCATCCATCCACCAGGGCCGTGCCGTGCGTGGGGGCGCCAGCAGAGGCGAAGGCCGGTGGCCATCGGCTGGCGGATCGCACTTCACAAACGGCAGGAGACAGCAGCAGGTGTGCAGCAAGGCAGAACTCACAAACATACACAAACAAAGACAGACCCCCGATCTCCCTGTCTGTGTGTCTGTGTGTCGTGTGTGTATGTCAGACACATTTGACTGGTGGTGGCCGCGGTGCGAGCATTGGGGGTGGGGTTCTGGGGCACAAGGCCCCCCCTTCTGCTGCCATCTCCTCCACTAGCCCTGGCGCCAGGGTGGCCTCACATGCAGACGGCGTCGTCGCCTTCGATGGCCGCATCGCCACGCCCCCCACAGACGCCCACACAGACGTCAGGGCTCACGCCAGGAAACAGAGGGCGGCCGACACGACTGACGACGGCAATGCGGCCGCCACTGTGCCCAAGAAGATCTCTAAGCAGCGATCGGTCACAGCTAGTGCAGCTGGTCGGAGAAAGCAGCCCCCGCCACCACAGACGGCCAATGGCGCTGCTGGTGTTGAGAGAAGTCATGGCGGCGAGAATGCCGCGATGATCGGACCAGGTGTCGGCATCCGCACAGGAGGTGAGAGAGAGAGAGAGAGAGAGACAAGGAGGGAGAGGGAGGAGGACCAACACGCGGTATGACACATATTGGTGTGTGTGTCACTCGTTGATGTGTGCAGGTGGCAGCGGTGACCCTTTTGCTGCCCTGGCCGGCATGATAGGGGCATCCGGCACCAAAGCCCCCCGCCCCTTCACCGCCCTAACAGCATCGGACGCCCCCAAGACACTCGCACTCACACAAGACCACCGTCAGAAGACCGCCCCAGCGCTCAAGAAAGCCGAGCAGCCGAGGCTGTCGATTGTCATGACCCGCATCGCTAACGAGCCGCCCTCATTTGACGTGGCCAAGACGCGCCTGCCGGTGGTGGGGGAGGGAGTGGTCGATACATCCGAGCGGCACACACCCAAGCAAGAAGAGCAGCCTGATGACCACCTGAAGAGCGCCCCGATGGTCAAGAAAGCCGAGCGGCCGAGGCTGTCTATTGTCATGACCCGAATCGCCAACGAGCCGCCGTCATTTGACGTGGCCAAGACGCGCCTGCCAGTGGTGGGAGAGGGAGTGGGCATCGACATAGAGGCCGACAGGGTGGGGGCTCGGCTGTGGAGCGGCAAGGGCATCCCGCCGGTCGGTCGTCCACCACTCGTTTACCGAGCACCACAGGCACCACCCCAAGTGCGGCCCGCTGACTCCCGCCAACGCACTCAAGCTCAAGCTGCAAGAGACCCAGACTCAATGGAAATCGGACGCCAACAAGCGTACGCATGCAGTCGCAGCGGAAAAAACGCAGCATCGATGCCACCTGTCTCTGTGGGTGCTGTGTGTGACAGGTGCTGTTGGTGTGATCATGAGCGGCCAGCCGTTGTCGCCGCCCCTTCTCCATGCCAAAGGCCATGCTGCATCGGCCACAATGCCGCGGCGCATCCCCGACCTCCGCCTCCCCGCCACAATCTCAGCACAGTCACGTCACCACAATGGCCATCGCCAGCAGCAGCAGCGATACATCCAACCACCCGTGCCGCAGCCGCCCCCTGCCATGGCCTTTGCGCCTCCGCCGCCCTATGCGACGATCGGCCAGCCCTTGTTCTATGCGCCACACCCACCTCACATAATGATGATGGCCACTCACCCTTAAGGGAGGCCCCACCGGTCAGTGAGTCGAGTCAAGGGGAGACCTCTAGGCGGCTGTAGGGTAGGCTGGCAGGGGGTAGGAGAGGTCGCTGGCGGCTGCGATGAGTGGCGATTTATGGCGGTCGGTTGTTGTGTTGTCTTGTGTTGTGTTGATATGCTACGTGAATTGGCTGGTTGTGCGTATGTGGACCGCATGGATACGCTGATCGTGCGTGCATGACATGACGTTGTCCTTCGCCTGAGAGACTGAGAGCGTTAAATCAAGATCGCTCGTCGTATTAATCCCTCCCTCCCTGTGTGTCCATTGATCCCTCCCTCTATGTATGTCAAGGAAGGTCAAAATGTAGCGGTGCCAACCCAACTCATGGATGAGCGCGTCTGTATGCATTCACACACAGATGCACAAGTTACACCAAAAGGCAGACCTTCCTGGCCAAAGATCCACGGGTGCATTCTGTCTGTCCTGCGCGTCGCTCCCTCGTCGGTGTTTTTTTTCAAGTACGGTTAACGCTCAATGTGAAGAGAGACATGCCTTTTTGTGCACGTTTACTTGTTTCCTGTTGCCAGTGAGGGAGACCCTTTCTCGTGCTGCACGTGCCGCCTCCCCCTGACCACCTCCCGGTTGCTGCTCGTCCGCGTGGCCGCCTCTTCCACGAAATGCGCCACGGCCGCCCGCACGCGGCGCCTCAGCAGCGAGTCACCTATCAGGTACCCATCGATGGTCGCCATGGCGGTGTGTGGCTCGTGCAGGAAGGACCCGATCTTCCAGCCGATGGCTTATGCCTCGTGTGGGCCGAATGAGAGGTTGGAGGGGGATGGGTGGGTGGCGTGGCCGTCGTGGTGGAGCGCCAGGGGCAGCAGACGGTCCGGGGCAAGGGGTAGCGTACGGAGCTGAAGGGAAGAGACTCGACAAATATATAATGTAGACAGCGGTTGATCCAGTCTCAAGCCTCTGGCGAAACGTCCTGCACACACACAGGAGACACAGACACACAGGTATACCGCAGTGATGTGCCATATCCATTCACGACTTACACGCTTCATTGATTCGAGTGCCCCTCCTTGTGTCTGTCGGCCCTCAGTGTCGGCATGGAATGGATAAGACGTAGGATACACACCATGTCATAGCGAGCGTGGTGATGCGGTTGAGGCCGAGCGTGGTGATGCTGATGAGTCATGACAACAGACAGCCGCGGACGGTCGGCATTCTGGACCAGTGGGGGGCTCTTCAGGGTGCTCTTCTTGACCAGTGGAAGAGCAGCGTGAAGACCAGAAGGTGAGGGTGCCTTGTGGCCCATCATCGGCCCCATGCTGACACCTCGACCGCCAGCAGTCAACGCCTGACACACATCCACATCAATGACACAAAGACAGACAGACAGACAGAGTGATGGACGGCTGGGCTGTCTGCGTTTGTGTTTGTGATGTGTGAGTACTGTAAGCACACCTGCTGTGTCCTGCCATTTGGGCACTGCAGTCTGCCAGCGGATGGACCGCGGCCTTCACCTCTGCCGGCCTGATGGATGGATGGATGGATAAAGAAACCACACATAAATGCACACACACATAAGTGAGTGTATCCCACATACCTGTTTGGTTGCTGCCACGCGTCCACCAGAAGCAGCACCCGCAACTGTTGCAGCACCAGGTGTTTTGTGTCGTGCATCAGTCCTGACCAATCGAGCCGCCCCAGCTGCTGCTGCCGGTGGTTTGGCCGTCCGACGCCCGTTGTCGTGACCCTCACCAGGGATCGTGGGGGCCACTGGGGGAGCGGGAGCCTTGCCCTACAGATGCGATGGATGCGTGTGAACATATAGATGCACGTCTGTCTATCTGTTTGTGCAGGCAGGTGATTGGTTTACAGGTTTTATGGGGAGTCTCAGAGGGCCTTCGACTTTTGCGAAGAGGTCCTTCTTCTGCTTCTTCTTCTTGATGACCTCCTTGTTCTGAACAGGAAGTAACAAATGGGCGCGGCAGAGTATCAACAGAAAAATCCAAGCGAATATAAAATGCAGGCGGCGATTGAGGCCGCGTCTGGCTGCACCACACACACAGATGGAGGGAGACACAATGAATGAATGGATCATCACACGGCAATGAGCTTCTGTGTGTCTGTGCGTGTGACCACCGCCTCCCAACTCACCGCTGACGGGCTTCACGGGAGTCGCATGGCCTGGCTCAGCTCCTGTATGAACGACATGTGCACCACGTCCGGCCGCACATAGCCCTGCCGCAGCCGGCGCGCCGCAGCATGAGGGGGACCTCGGCCATCGGCAGGAGGGAGAAGTCTTTTCTTTTTACACCATACACTGGAAGGCGATAGATATCGGTCAAAATATAAAATGTACGCAGCGATATTGCCTGCACACAACAAGTGGAGACAACAATCATGGTTGCAGGTCGGTTTGTCGGTGTCTGGTCGGTTTGTTTGATGTGACCTGAGCATCTTGAAGAGAAGCCAGTCGACGTCGCAGGTGCCCGTTGACTCGTCGGCCTTCCGCTGCCGCTTTCCCCCAGCCGTCTCACACTGAGTCTCCTTCTCTGCACCAAACAAACAAACAAACAAACACACTGACAAAGTTTGGCCTCACTGTTCCTCCATCCCTCCATCTGCCCGTGCCACGCTGCCCGTCTTTTCCAGCCCTTCTGACCTTCCTCCTTCAGCAGCTGGACCTCATTGTGTGCCTGCAGTCACTCATTGACGAGCAAGTCACGTATCAGAGGAGCAGACATGCACTTGGCACATCACCCTAGTTCCTGTGTGTGTCGATGTGCCTTCTTCTCACCTTGTGCATGGTGCCTCTCGCTGACGGCCTCGTTGCTAGCAGCTGGTTCTCATCTTCAGACGAAGACGGTGGCTGGCGGCTGCGGGTCTGACCGTCCTTGCTCGCTGGGGGGCCACCGTCGTCGATCTGGGGCGGCATGGCGATCTCCGGTAGCTGCTGATGTCCCCTCCCTCCCTCTAGCACCCGAAATCCTTGAATGTTGACGTAGTGGTTGCGGCGCATGTCGGGTGGCTGGCCCGCCCTCTTCCTCGCCCGCTCGACCTTCAAGCGCAGCCCCCGAAGATCCCAGCTCCCCCGTTGGCGGCGCACCTCGGCTTGGACGTAGTATTTGCCCCCTCCCCCAGCACGAAAGGGCCCCGCCAGCACGAGGAAAGCCTTGGAGTCGCTGGTGATGATGTGCGCTTTCAGGCCCTTGAAGGCGGCGGCCTTGTGGAAGGCGGCGTGGAGGGCGGCTGGGCAGGAATCCTCGTCGTCCATACCAGACGACGGCATCCCTGAGGAGCGAGTCACGTTGTCGTCGTTGTCAGACGCTGCACATATTATATGGACAGCACAAGGACATTCAATCAGATATGTGTTGTTGTGTTGCAAATGAGTTGTTCTCCTGACTCTCGAGAGGCGCAGCGGGTGGTGGCCCATCCGCGGGCCAAGGGGGATGCCCAACAGCCATGGGAGAGAACGGCGTCGGTGAGGACCTCTGGAGGGGCCGCGGAGGGTCCAGTCGGCGGGCTTGAATTTGCCGCCTGACATATTGCGGATGCGGGCACGGTAGGACTGGCCGTTGGTGTCCCAATACACACCTGCATGACACGCGAAAACACGGCACACACGAAGGGAGGGAGGGAGGGAGGGAGGGAGGTGCACATGCTGGTGTATGGTGTGGTGTACCAAGTGAGGTCCTGTTTCCTCTTTTGGTACATCCTCGCAGCGGGCGACACATGTAGCGGGCAACCAGCGGACCCTTCATTTCGCCCAGGTCAGCTTCTTCGTCTATGTCCGGGAAAAAGGCACACAGACAGAAACACACACAACCACCTTTCTCGAGATCTTCCCCACCTGAAAGCTCCATGCGGTCCTCCTGCTCGTCCACTTCATAATCATCGTCATCCTCGTCGTCACTGTCGTCATTGTCGTCTTTGCCTCGGCCTCTCCTTCCATCGTTGCGCCGCTCTTTCATCTTCATGGCATCCAGCATAAGCGAATGGTGATGGCGGCCGTGATGTGTCGGCGATGAACTTGAGTGTGATGGACCTACTGAAAAGCAAAGGAGAGAGCACACCATTGAATTGCCGTGCGGATGCAATTCGTAAGTGTGGAGCCACACTCACGAATGAGGCGTACTTGACGCTCTTGAGTTGACCCGCCTGGTGGCTGAAGGTGCAATCCTGGCATCCATCATGACGAAATCCTCTTCGTCTGCCTTCGCTCAGCTGCAGTGCATTTCTCGAGCTCATCCGTTGCAGGAGCAGCCTTTGCCGGCACCATGGCCTGAACTTGGGCTTGAATCCTGACGCACACTCCGCTGCCACATCCCACAGGCACGCTCAGGATCATCAAGTTGAAGAGCCTGCTCACCGTCCAAATTGAATGCTCATCATGATTCTCCCGGTCTTTCGAAGAGACTGGGGGCGAAAGGGGGCCCAAGGACCAACTTGAACTTGCGGCAAGGAAGAACACCGACGTGACTCAGCTGAGAAGCACAACCTCGAAAAAGCGAGAACGAAAAGAATATTTCACTCCGTCTCTCGTCGAGAATACTTTCTTGTGTCAACCCACGGGCACAGGCGCTCGGTCCTCGTCCACGTGCGGGCACTGCTGCCTCGCTGGCAACAGACGACAAGTACATGTGCTCAAAAAGTCATGTTACCTCTCACATGTCCACACACAGTGACTTCCCTCAATTCGAAATAAAACACCGACGAGGCGGTGGACAGACAGGTTGGACTCTTGGCGGGAACCAGGGGTCCAGGAGGGGCTGGGCCGGCTGGCTGATGCCGCGTTGGGGGAAGGCCAATAGGGGCGGCGAGGCGGCTGGTTGCCGCTGCCACTTGCAGAAGGGAGGGAGAGGCGAGGGAGGCTGAGGCGGGTGGGACGCAAGGGACCAGTCCTGGAAGAGATCACGCCCGATGCTGGAAAACAAGGCAGAACAACACGGCAGCGGTAAGTAATGTGGTTGTTTTCTTGTTCTTCTTGACGTCCTGTCTCCCGACGAGAATTCTCGCCAATTTCACAAGTTAAGCCGCCGATTGGTGCAGTGACGTCGCCACACTGAGGTGGGGGGTCACGAATTTCCCGTGCGTCTCGGTCGGATCGGATCGGCATCAAAAAGACATCTTCACATATTGAGCAAAAACCGTACCTGAAACAAACACCGACAAGGGGGCGACGCGCCGGACAGACAGAATGCAGCCGTGGATCCTTGGCCAGGAGGGCTGGGCCCGCTGGCTGTATGCCGCGTTGGCGAGCGATAAGGGCGGCTGGCCCGCTGTCACCCACAGGCCGAGGAAGGGAGAGAGGGGCGGGATGAGGATGAGGTGTGTGGGACGCGACGAAACCAACGAGGAAAAGAGAGAGTAGAACGAGATGACGCCCGATGAGCTGGAAAACGAGGCAGGACAACACGACAGCGGTGATTCTTAGTGACGTCTCCCGACGAGAATTCTCGCCAAGTTCGCAATTGTGCCTTGTGCTGGCAGCCATCGCCACGTACGGGGAGAACAAACGAATATGCCGATGGGTGGTGGCGTCAAAGCACCACGCATATGTTAGCATGATTGTCTGCATGTGTAGCCGGTGAGTGTCACTCACTTCTGAGGTGTGTACGGACGTCTCTCCCTCTCCCCTCCCATCAGCATGTGTATGTGTGTTCATTCGCACGCACACACGCACACACACACACTGAAGATATCCCTCTGTCGCATTCAACCGTCTCCCGTGTCCATCCACACACTCACACACACACGCGCACGTCCCCACAACGATCAGTGACACCCATCGATTCGGACAGACACCGCGGGCAATATTGACAACAGCCAGACCACCCAGCCCAACCACACACACGGACACAGCGCCTGCACATACCACACCTATGCAACGAGGGGGGGGATGGGATGGGTGCAGCCAGACATTAGGGTGGGAACGACGCATGCCACGCCGCGCAGTCGCCATGTCCATTTCTTTCTCATCCATGCCATGGCTGAGCTGCTGCTAAGGCCGCACCGAACCCTCCCGCCCTGCCCCTGCCTTTCTCTCTGCGGTAAGACAAGACAAGACCCACCCTCCGTCCCTCCAGCCAGTCCCACAGACAGACAGACAGACACTCCCGCGCATCCACGCCATACAAGCCGATTGGTTACATACTGGTGGGAAGGGGACAGATACGAAGAGAAAATGCAGCCTCCAGCCATCTGCAGGGACAGAGAGGCAGACAAGAGACCATATGTGTGTCTCCCCCTCGCTCCTTTTGCTCACTTACCTACCTACGTCACGTGTGTGTGGGTTCGTCGGTGACTAGTCGTAGAGTGTGGCCGCCAGGGCGTAGTTGACCGGCAAGCTCCACTTGGCCACGAAGGCATCCTGAATCCCCTGTTTGTGCCATACACACACAGCCAGGAGGGCTCGCAGGTTCATCCGTGCGATCTTTGCACAAATGTGCACCTCGGCTACGTCGGGGCGGCCGAGGGTGCGCAGGAGGTCGGCCATCTTGCCGGCGCAGTGCCGCAGCTGCGACTTCCTGACGCCTGTCACGCGAGCCAACGTGTCCGTCTGCACACGAGTCATAATACAAACATGAGTGTGTTCTTTTGCCCTCCTGTGAGTGTATTGTGTGGTGTGGTGTTATGCGGTGTGGTGTGTGTACCCAGCTATCCTCGCCGTGTCGTGGCTGGCCCTCCATCAGCAGCCACATCTTGCGGGTCATGTACACAGCAGCGCTCTGTTTAGGCGATGGATGGATGGATGGACCACACAAGGACAGCCAGAAGTCCAGATAAATGGTGTAAGTCAGCCTTTGTGTGTCTGAGTACCTACCGTGATGATGATGGCCTTGTACTTGGAGAAGTTGAGGTCCGTCAACGTCAGTTCCTGCGCACACAGCACAAAGAGGGTGCATCTGTGTGTGTGTTTGTTGCCGAGCCAGCCCACCTGTAGGAAATACACGAAGGAGTGGTCCTTGGTGTCCATGGCAATGCCGCCGGCCTCGGCAAACCGATCGGTGAAGCTACACGGGGTAGGGAACGCCACTCGCATGCCGACAACGCTGCAACCACCACACACACACACACACAGACAGACAGACAGACACAGAGAGAGAGAGAGAGAGATGCCACCATGGCCCATCTTCCTCCCTCCCCGGTCACCAACCTCCTTACCCCTGTATGTGTATCTCGAGGTTGAGGAAGTCGTTGGGCGTGAAGTCCTTGCCCCGTTTGTCCCACGGCACCTGGTTCATCAGGCTCACCAGGTCGTTGACCAACGCCGCGTCGCTCTCAAACTTGGACGCTATCCACAGACACGTGTAACCAACCTATGGACGGGCACACGCAGTGCAGCACACCACACACAGATGCGCACGGACATCTCTGTCCGTATCTTGGCGCGTTCGTGTGTGCGATGCCGTCTACCGCAACAACGTTATGCTCAAACAGGCCCACACCGCTCTCCCACTCTGTTGAGGCCACCCAGGCAGGCAGGCACAAAACAAACACTCTCACGAGGGCACGTGTGTGTGTGTGTGTGTGCAGGTGCCGCCTCACGTTTGTATTGGTAGTAGTCGAACAGCCGGACGCTTGCCACGAGTGCCCCCCCGCACACGCGCATGCTGCTGCAGGCCGCGAAGATCCGGTCCACGGTGAAGGAGCGCAACTTCTTGAACTCCTCGCCGCACTGACTCAGGAAACCCTCCGGCATCGCAAAACGGTCCTGCAGCCATCCGACGCACAGACACACCAACACAACAGCCATGCAGTGCAGTTTTCCCCCGCCCGCAGTGCCCTGTCTGTGCCATCCATGTGATGTGGCCTTACGAGGTCGCTGTGCGCCTTGACGGCGGACGAGTACTGGCTCATCATGGCACCGCTGAGCAACGCCGCGCCATTGTAGTCGGGCACGAGGAACCGGAGCTTCTCAGTGCCGTTCTGGAAGGCCTTCTCGCGCTGGGAAGCGTTCTGACGGCAGATGTCCAGCTCGTCTTGCTGCTCATGCACCACCTGAGCCTCTATGGCGGCCGCGAGGTGCTGCTGCCGGGCCTTCTTGGAGCCGCGCCCGTTGCGGCGCTGGGGCTCGACCGGAGCCTCAGCCGCCTGAGGAAGCGACAGTTGGACACGATGAATGTCGAATTCTGTGCTGTTTTTCCTGAAGCGCTCACCCGCTTCTTTGGCGCCATGCGGGCGAGGAACCTCAGCTGCAGCTGGAAATCCTGAATCTCATGCAAGATCAGAATTCGCTTAGGGCGGGGATGCGTTTCGCACTAAGGTCAGGACACGACGATTCGTCAGGCCGCTCAGAGTGCTTCCTGAAACCGCTGCTGCTGCTCTGGAGTTCAGAATCAGGATGGCTCCAAAGTACAAGAAAAGCAAGAAGTTCTCGGCAGGTGAGCTCTCCCTTCACGCATCGCAGGCAGAGAGAAACCTCTTTGTCAGAAAGCCTTCTCTGACTCCGCTGATGCGTTGTCTGATTGGTTCGTTGGTTCAGACATGTCGTACCTGAGCGAGGCGAAGCGGAAGAAGATGTTCTTCATCGCCTCCCGCCTCAAGAAGATATGCAAGCGGCACCACGGCCTACCGGAAGGCGTCTTCATGCCCAACTCCAACCACACGCCCGAACAGCTGGCATCCCTCCTGCTACAGCACCAGGTCGGCGACTCCTCCCTCCCATCCCCCACACACAAACAGCACCCGTCGGTGGCACCACAGCCCTCCCCTCCTGCTGCCGCTGCTGCTGCTGCTGCCCAACCGGCAGCTGTGAATGACGCTGGTACTGCGGCTGGTGCATCATCTTCTGCCGCTGCTGTGGAGCGTCCGGAGTTCCTTCGCGATGCGTCTGTTGAGGCTCATGACGGGCGGACGATGTCGCTGGTGCTGATGAACCAGCCACCGCCAGCCACCATGCGGGGCGAGCGGCAAGACGCGAAAGGTGCCAGTGCAGACGCATGACCAACTGCCGAAAGGGGAGGGGGGGTACTAGAGGGGTGGGTGTATGGGACGGGTGACGCGGATGGGGTGGGGTGTGAATAGACTTACGCTTGGCGGTGAGGGTGAATTGAGTGTCTGACGATTCACTGGGTGAGCGGTGGGGCTTCTTGAAATCCGCCTGGGTGATATTGGGGCGGCATGAGAACCGCGGTGCCGCCCCAGTATCACCCAGCCGACCTCCAGAAGCCCCAGCGCGACCAAACAAATGGTGGGGGTGGAGAAATCAATGTTTGGTGAGGTGAGCGGTGGACAAATCAATGGATGGATTGGTGTCATGTTATGTCGTCATCATGGAGGCAAATTGATTGTCAGTGGTAGCCAGCCATAGCATACAGGTCAGGTGTCTTCATTTCATACACACTCTCTCACACTCCCACGCACAGCACACGCATCAATCAATCAGCAATACACCACGTGGACCCACACACACCCACTGGCAGAGGAACCATGACTGACACCCAGACAGACAAGACAGACAGACAGCCAGCCAGACAGTCTTTTATACACTCACCCTCCCCCCCTCCCTCCCCTCTCCCCCCCCCATTACACGAAACGCTTCGCACCATGAAGGAAGGCATCAAGGAATGAATGTACACACGTCAAGGAAGGAAGGCGCGCTGTCCGTCCCGCCCCGTCCGTACCACTACCATTCACAGAAAGAAAGAAACAAAAATGACGCCGTGTCGAGTGCATTGCAGCGCAACGCACTCATCCATCCATTCATTCAGTCACTCACTCAGTCACTCACTCACTGGCAGGCACATAAATAAAAGAATCCCTCCCTTACGCACGGCACGCGCCACCCCCCCCACACACATCATAGATATCGTATCATATATATGTCACACACAAGAAGGGATGAAGAAATAAAGAACATGGCGTGGCTGAGTGGTGCACATGGACACAGAGGGAGGGAGGGAGGGAGGGAGAGAGGGTGGATTGGCTACGGCGTCCAGCCGTCCATTCCAGTCGTCCCAGTACAATCGCCCATCCTATTTATGCGTGTGTGTGTTGTCAGTTGCCGCCCTCGGTGTACTCGAGTCGTCTCCAGAGGAAGACCACCCCGGCAGAGTCCCCAGAGATGAGAAGAGTGTCGACAAAATTGCTGGCCACCGCCAACACAGGAGCCTGCACGCCATGTGGACGGACGGCACGAACAACACACCATAATCAATCAAGGCGTGTGTGTGTCTGCAGGGATGGCATCTATCTCTCTATGTGTGTGTGTGATGAAGGGATGTAAGTGAGTACCTGGTGCACATGGGCTAGGTTCTGCAGCCGATAGTTGTTGTGCGGGTCGAGGGAATACAAATACACCTGAACAAACAACACAGACAACCAGCCATGCAGCCAGCCAGCCAGGCAGGGAGGCGGGCAGCCGCATCAATGACGTCGCACCTCCCTCCCTCCCGCCCTCTCCCCCTTTGCTGAACCCACCCCACTCCCCACTCCCTCGCCCACCTCCTTGTCCTCCGATCCCGAGACGACAAAACCTCCCCCCGCACCCGAGTAGCAGCTACCGATCGGCAGCAGGGAATGCGCAACCTGACAGACACACCAGACAGACACCCCACAGGGGAGGGGTATGGCCATGGATGTGCGGGGGTCGGTGTGGTGGGTGGTGTCTGTCGCCGCGACAGCACCACCGACACGTCCGTACGTACCTTGACTCTGTGTCTGACGGTGAGGTTGGTGAGTACGGATGGCTCCCCGTAGATGCAGTCGACGATGGAGACGAAGTTGTCGCACGAGTTGACCAGGATGTAGGGGTTGCGCTCGGGCGTCGTCGAACTCACGTAGTTTATGCACGTTATCGCCGCCTACACACACACACGCACAGCCATTCCACATGGAGAAGCTGTCCTGTGTCGGTGTGTGTGTGTGTGTGAGTGTGTGTGTGTCCACCCACTGGCTGACTGACCCTGTTTCTGTTGGAGAGGGCCTGTTTGAATTTGAATTTGAGGGTGGACGAGTCGGTGGCCTCGAGGACGTGGATGACGCCGTTCTTGGTGCCGGCGAAGCAGAAGCAGCTCGTGTCGTCGAACTGCATCGCCCGAACCTCAGTGTCAAACTGCACACACATCCATCCATCCATCCATGCACACAAACACACCGATTCCATTCCATTCCTCCCACCACACTCGTGGGTGAGGATGCGATGCACACAGCCGCCCTGTCCCACTGACGGACCTTGAGTTTCTGGATGACCCCGCCGTTGGTTGCGTTGACGAGTCTGAGCACCGAGTTGGTGTTGGCAATGATGATGACGTTGAGGTTGAGGGGCAGGAAGGCCGCTGTCAGGGCGGGGGTGCCGTCCGCAAACACCTTCAGACACTCACCTGGCCATGTCACACACACACACACACACGCGACAGCCATAGCCACAGCCACAGCCACACAACACAACACAACACAAGAGGCATGGCGTCCTGATTCTGTCCTGTCGGCCCATGATTGTGGGTGGATGGCGCGGCCCGGGTACCTACCGGTGTCAGGGTCGAAGAACCGAGTGGACTTGTCTATGGAGGTGGAGAAGATGAAGTCCTCCAGCGGGCTGAACCGCAAGGACGTCACCGCTCGCTTGTGACCAACCTGCCAACCACACCACACCACACAGATCATCTTCCCATCTCCTGAGTGTCTTTGGCACCGCACCAGGTCGATGTGGAACTCGGCCTCTCCGGCAGTGCGATCAGCGTCGGACAGCTCGTCGGGCGAGACGGTGTTGTACTCGGCGCCGAACGACTGATGCCGACGCAGCAAGTCCCTCTCCAGAGGGGTGCGATACACCCTGCTCACACACCACACACAGAGCATAGTTTGGCATGTGATTGACGAGAGTG
>CDMY01000336.1:49757-67947 GCA_001179505.1 Vitrella brassicaformis | reverse complement strand
GGGGGGGGGGGGGCGGCTCTGACCTGTACACGGTGATTTGTCCCTCCTTGGTGCCGATAGCTAGGAAGAAGTAGGGCTTCTTCTTGCGCTCCCGGCCCAGCGCCAGACACGTCACCGCGCTCGCCTGACCGCTGGGCGACTTGAGCTAAACACACACACACACACACACACGCACACACACACATCGCAAAAACACAGGCAGGTGGAACTAGACAAGTGCACATCCCATGCACCGCACCACCTGTCTGTTCGTCTGTCTGTCTGTCTGTCTGACCTCTATTTGTTGGACGGGCATAACGTCGGCCGAGTGGTCGCCCTTCTTGGAGGGCGGAGGCCTCTTGGACTCAGGCGCATACAATGAGGGAACCAACAGCTGCAGACAGACAGACAGACAGACAGATACAGACAGACAGGGAGGGACACAGGCATAGAGTGAAACAGTGCCTGCAGGGTTGGCCTCCGTCCAAGGGTACCTGCGAGGTGTTGCCGACTGCTCTCTTGGGCTCCTCTCCTCTGAACCACGACCGCATGTTCTCCAGCGTCGTCGCCAGGCGAGAACGGTTCCCCGGGTTGGCCGTCAGACGCTGTGCAGCCAACCATACCCACACCCACAACCACACCCACAACCACACACATGGACTGATGAATTGAGTGACAGGATCTCCATCTCTGTGATGCGTCGCGTAGCGTACGGTGTGTGGGGGGTGGAGCCTGGCAGGTGTGGACCGCCTCGGTGCGGTGGCTGACGAGGGGCCGATAGGGGGCTTGTTGGCGGCCCGGTAGTAGTTCGGCTGCGGCGTGTTCGTGTTGTTGACGCGCGAGTACATGCCGGTGTGTCGGGCCTCCGTCTTGAGGTCGCCTATGATGGGGTGGAAGGCGTCGGACAGATCGTCGCTCTCCACGCTGAGCCCCAGACCCGACGCGGCCTTGTCCTTGGCCTCGTAGAGATCCACCTGCGTCACGTGACCCAATGCACCGCAGCGACAGGAGGACGCACACATGGGTTTCTGTGCTGTGTGTGGGTGCCAGGCAATGTTGCTACCAGCAGCGCAGGTACGGTACCTACCTCGATGGAGGCGTTTTCGTTTTTGTGTGACCACTTGTTGCCGAAGAGCAGGAAGTTGACGCCGGAGTGCCGCGCCTGAGTCGACCACCACATCCATCCATCCATCGATCCACTCCTTCTCCCCTTGTCCCCTGCCACCTGACGTCTCTACCTACCTCATCGAGTGCTCTGACGGCGGCCTGGTAGGTGTCTAGCTTTGACATGTCGTAGAGGATGACGGCCCACCTGCTGCGCCTGAACTGCGGCTTGATGATGGACTCGTAGGGGTCGCCCATGAAGTCGGAGGCCGGGCAGTCGAGGATGCGGAAGGCGTAGCCGTCCATCGTGACGTTGAAGTACACCAAAGTCACCGTCGGGTCCGTCGTGAAACGCTCACGACGCAGCCTATCCAGATTCGCCGTGTCGCCCATCTGGACGTCCCACAACACACATTCAGAGCCGTGCTCTCATTGCCACCACCTCCCTCTCTCTCCCCTCCCTCCCCCTCTCTCTCCCTCTCTCTCTCTCTCTCTCTCCAGCCATGGCTGGCTACGGACCGACCTTTTCAAAGAGGCTCTCGAGCAGCTGTGTTTTGCCGGCTCCCGGCGCGCCAACGAGCAGAATGTCCGAGCGTGTGTCCGACGACCAGAAGGGCAGCACCACCGCCCCCTGCCTCGCCTGCGCCGACGGCTGCACTGGCGACTCGACGTTGTGCCGCGAAGTCAGGCCGTCCTCCATCATGACGTTGTCGCGGCTCGATTGAGAGGGGGGAGTGGCCACCACACCGTTGATGTGCGGCGGGTCGGGCGAGACGGGCCCGTTGTGGAGGTGGCTTTGGCTGCTGTGTGTGGCCTGGACCAGATTATGGGGGTTTGACGTGGACGACCCGACGGAGCTCATGAGCAGGTGGTGGTACCGCGACTGGAGCTGTTTGAGCTCCTGCTGCTCCGCCGCCAGCTGCTGCTTGAGGTCGGCGTTCTCCGTCTCGAGCTCGGCCCTCTGGACCCGGTGCTTGTCGGCCGCATGGGACGCCTCACGCTGCATCTCCTCGGCTACCTCCGCACGAACACGCTCTATCTGCAATGCAATCCAAGCACACACACAGACACGAACAGGCTGGTCTGTCTGTCTGTGTGGTCGCTCGGTGCACTCCCTGACTGACCACTTCTTGCAGGTTGTGATGGTGCGGCGCCACGGCGTTGGGCACCGGCACCGCTGTTGCGCTCGATGACTGCGTGGCCACGTGGCTGACAGGGCGGGGGGTGCTCTTCTGGGGCGTCCCACCGGCCCCACTGCCAGCCCCTGATGACTTGCGCCGCACCTCACGCCCACCACCCGAGCCCAAACCCAGCGAATGCCCGTCGTGCTGCACCTCCGCATCGGTCCCTCGACTGACGGTGACCGCGCGGGGCGGCGTGTGCACATGGGCGGGGGCATGAGCGTGTGCAGGGTGCTGGTCGGCTACAGCGGCCTCTGCGTCGGTGCGATCGCGTGTGGGGGGTGTGGTGTGCTCGGGCGGGGAGGGGTGGAGTGCGTCGACTGCCGGGGAGGGGGCGTGGACGGGGGTCTCCTCTACCGCCGCTGGTGCGGCTGCTGGTGGGGCTGCTGGTGGCTGGGGTGGTTGGTCGACGATGCGTGGTCTGTGTGTGGCTCGTGTGTACTGCTCCTCGAGCTCTCTGTCCTTCTGGCGGATGACGTCCTCCTTGTCGCGGATGGATCCCTCCAAGTGCGAGATGCGATCCACCAGATGGCGCAGGTGGTCCTCACGCTGCAGCGCGTGAACCTCCATCTGAACACACCATCCATCCAGTTATCAATCAATCAACACACAGACAACAGCGATTGGATTGGTCTGTGTGTCAGTGCGTCCCGTCCATGGCCCCCACCCACTGCCTTACGTCCGATTTGGTCTGTTTGAGGTCGGCGTTCTCCTGCATGAGGGCCTGGATGCGCACCAGCAGGTTGCCGACCTCCTTGGCCTCCTGGCGGAGCCGCCTCAGCTGCCGCTTGGCCGCCTTGACGCGCCACCGACGTTGGAACACACACGCGGCCGCCCGCAGCTGGACGTAGTGGGCACGCTGCTTGCTCATCTTCCAGGAGGCCTGGATGACGGACGCGGCGCAGTGGACCCTCCAGTTGGCGGCGAGCTCGCGGCCTTTGATGCCGCGCCACCACGACTGAATCAACACGATCTTGAACAAGGTGCTGCACACAACGGACACCACACCATTTTCTGTCTGTCTGTCTGTCTTGGTGGAGCAGGGCCGCTCATCTCACCGCTGGTATCTGATTCGTTGGACGAACCCCCTGGCGACCCTCTGGATCACCCGCACGGCCCTGTCCTGCCGCCTCCTCTGCGCCTCCATCCGTGCGATCTTGCCGCGCATGAGCGCCTGGATCTGCAGGACGCAGCACTGCAGGTAGACGTAGGACCGCCGCTCCCGGCGGCCCTTGAACACCGCCTGGATCTTGACGGCACACGCCGAACGCAGCTTCAGACGCGCACTCTGCAGCGCCTCAAACGCCTCCTGCCTGCAATCAACGGGTACGAGAAAGGGTATTGGGTCTCTCTTTGTCTGTCTGTCTGTCTGTCTGTGTGTATACTTGAGGAAGCATAGCGTCTTGCCGACTGCCCAGCTGTAGGCCGAGTGCTGGACTTTGGGGATTGGGAGGTCTTCCTCCAGGTGCTCCAGCAGCTTGTGCGCACGAGTGCGGGCGTCCATGTCGGCCGTCAGCGAGCGCAGCATCTGACAGAGAGAGGGAGAAACAAGGAAGGGCGTCTGTTGTCCCTGCTGCTTGTGTGTGTGTATCTGCTGGTATGATGTGTGCTAACCGACCGCATGTTTGGCGAGGACTTTGTAGTCGTCGAAGCAGTCTCGGTGTGGGAAGCGCACCGGGTAGCCCGCACGGCTCACCTGCACCGCCTGCAACACGCCGCCGTACCTGCACACACACACACACACACACTCACACCTCCAGTCCCACTGTCCCTGTCTGTCTGTCCGTGTCAGTCGGTCAGTGGCACCTCCCTCACCTGAGCTGCTCCGTGACGCTGAGCCTGTGGAAGTCGTCGGGCGCATTCTGGGGGTTCGGCTTGATGCACCTGCACCACACGGCCAACAGCAGAGAGATCAGAGGTTCACACCATTCCTTCGTATGGGTCCCCCCACGGCATTCAGGTGAGGTGGGTTTGGTGCAGTGCAGTGCCCACCTGATGAAGTGCGGCTCGGTGGTGTCGATCTTGTTCATGAGGTCGTTGAGCTGATCGCGGAACTCCGACGACACTGTCACCGGACGCTTGATGCCACGCCTGCACACCATACATATCACATCCATCCACACGAGCCCATTGATGTGTGCTGCGATGCGGTGCGCGTATGTCCCTCCCTCTCTCCCTCTCTATTGCTTCGTCGTCTCACTTTTTTGCCGGTTCGGGTGCCCCCCTGCCGCTGGACGACGAGGAGCCCTCGTCGACCTCCCCCCGATGCAGGTGCTCCCTGACAGACAGACATACGTCCACCCATCGAATGAACGCGACGATGGTATGGTGTGTCCCTCTCCCTCTCTCCCTCCCTCCGTCTGTCAGTTCTGTTGGTTACCTGAACAGTGAGGCGACGAATGGGTTGTTGGAGGTCTTGATGCACTCCTGGACGTCGGTTGAGAGGTGGTCCTTGTTCTTGTCGAGGAAGCTGTCGCTGCAGTAGTGCACGGGGCCGGCGAAGTGGTTGACCGTGAACCACGAGGGCTCCGTCTTGATGATGCCGAATCGCGGGTTCTCTGATGGAAAAATGAGTGGAGTGGACGCAGGGAGAGAGAGAGAGTGTGTGTGTGTGTGTGCTGTGTGAGCGGCTCGACTCGACTCACTTGCGTGTTGTTTGATGATTTTGTTGCAGAAGCCCCTGTCTGACCCCTGAGGCACCATGCACTCCTCGTCCAGCATCGAGAAGATACCCTGTCAGGATCCACACACAACACACACAAACACATTTGCATGTGACGTGCATCTCGTCTCCATGTTGGTTTGTCGTTCGGTGAGTGAGTGAGTAGCTGAGCTGAGCTGTGTGGCTGACCGTACGACACGTACCGTCCGTCTTTCCTGCAGCGTGTCGACGCAGTCCTGGTTGTCGGGGAAGTCCAGCGGGTCCCATGGGATGTTCTCCTTGCGGTAGAGCTCCTCCTCGCACTTGAACACGAACGTGTTGAAGAAATGCTGAAGACTGCAGGCAAAGCCACACATACCATCCATCCATGGCAGGCAAAGACAGACGGCAGCCAGCACATTGATTGACACGTGGGGATGGATGAATGGATGGATGGGGGTGGGTGCAGTGTGCACACCGTTCGTTTGTGAAGTTGATGCAGATCTGCTCGAACGAGTTGAGCTTGAAACACTCAAACCCAAAGATGTCCAACACGCCGCACCTGCACACACAAGAGACATACACACACAGACAGAGAGAGTGATTCCCGCCCTGCCCTGCCCCGCCCCGTCCTCGTCTGCGTGTGCGCGTGTGTGTTTTGATGGTCGGCCGAGCTTACATGAGTTTGACCGAGTCGTTGTAGCCGATGGAGATGTTGGTGCGGTGGACGATCCGCAGGAACAGCGAACCGTACAACGCCCGAGCCAACGCGTCACGGGCGTCCTCGGCCTCGTGGATGTTCAACGGCTTCCTGCACACACACAAATGGATGTGAGTCGACGCCCTGCTCTCTCATTTCCCCTCCTTCTGTGTTGTCTGTCTGTCTGTCTACTGACTGACATGTAGTTCTCGGTTTTGGTTCTGATGAGTCTGTAGCAGAGGGTCTCCTCGAGTGCGGCGGGCTGCACGCCCAGCAGCTCGCACGCACGACGCATGGCGTCCTGAGCGCCGGGGGCCACCTGAACACACACATACACCCACATATATATCTGCTGTGCCATATATGATGTTTGTTTGCCGTGACTGACGTTTCCACGCACCTCAGCGCCTTCAGAGTTGTCCTGTGGGTGTCTGAAGTATATGTTGCCCAGGTACAGGACCGCCCCCACCACACGGAAGATGTTCATCTGGTCCTCCACGTCTATGCCCACAGTCTGGTGGGTGGCATCACACACACATTCATCAAGCACAACACACTGTGTGTGTGTGTGTGTGTTGTGTCACTGACCTGCATGGCGTATACGGTGCGTTCGAACTGCTCGACGTCGTCGACGTTGTCCAGCTCGAAGCACGAGGACCGCGTGAGGTACATGAACTGGTCGTGGGACGCAAACGCACGCAGGTCCAGCGCCTCGGGACGCACGTCATCCTCCTGCACACCACAACACACACATCACCGCCCCGCACCGCCCACACAGACAGACAGAAAGAAAGAGCGTGTAAAGGTTGTCTGTCTTGTCTGATGGTGCGCGTGTTTCTCCTTCCGTGCGGTGACCGTGGCTTGCCTTGATGTATTGCGGGAAGTGGTAGGTGCCGTTGTCGTCACAGCCGCGCGACGCCGCGGCGCACAGCTGGTAGAAGATGTGGAAGTTGCGCTCGCCCTCCTGCTGGTCGCACACCCGCACCTTCTCCAGTAGGTAGGTGTGGATGCGCGCCCCGCACACCCTGCCCAACTCGCCGCCCCGCTCCCTGTCGCGCTCGAGCTTGAACTGCAGCTCGATGAACTTGCCAAACCGACTCGAGTTGTCATTGCGCAACGTCCTGATGGCACACCACACACACACACACACACACACATGGAATGAGGCAGAATGGTCCTTCGTCTTGTGTGATGCGATTGTATGGTGTGGTTGTGCGTGGACCACCCCAGCTACCTACCGTGCGTTGCCGAAGGCCTCGAGGAGTGGGTTGGACTCGAGGACCTGCTTCTCGACCTTTGAGCGCCTGCTCTCCTCTGGCGAGGCTGCGAGTGCGAGGAACTTCATGACGTGTTTGGTGGACTCGGTCTTGCCGGCGCCAGACTCGCCGCTGATGAGGATGGTCTGACTCCTCTTGCGCTCGCAGATGCCACGGTACGCCGCGTTGGCCGTCGCAAACACGTGGGGAGCCCTCGACGGCTTCACGGCTGTGTAACGCTTCAGCGTCTTATATGATCACCCAGGCGACAGACAGACACATGGATGGATGGGTGAACAAGCGCACACACAAACACGTGGTCTGCCTCCCTCCCTCCCTCCCTCCCTCGCGTATGTGTATGTGTATGTGTGTGTGTCGTGTTGTCGTGTTGTCGTGCGGTTGGGTGTTTTGTTGTCTAGTTAGTTACCTGGAATTCGTACATGCCAGTGATGTACTTGAAAGGGTTGACGGCGATGAGTATGGGTCCGGTGAAGGTGTAGATCTTGTCGATGTCGAAGCGCACGTTGAGTGAGTGCAGCACCGCCGCCTCGTGCAGGTGCATCAGCTGGGTGAGGTCGTCCAGACCCACCAGCCCTTCGCTCGAGAACAGCTCATCGTTGCGGAGGTGGACGGGCTTGCCGATGGGCAGCGCCACCGTGGTCTCGTCCTCGGTGCGGATCTTGATGCTGTTGCTGCCGATCTCCACGATCTCCCCCTTCTGCCACACGCTCTCCTTGTCCGGGATCCATACCAGCGTACCCTCGGCGTACCGCACCATTTTAAACGACCAACAGCACTGCACCAAAACTGCCGATTGCTGGCCTACTGTGGGATGCCGCTTGCGGTGCTGATGCCGCTCTCTGTCCGCTCCCTGCTGCTCGTGTCAGCCAGTGACGTCAAAAGGTAAGGTTGTTGGTGCGATTGAAAGGCCTGCTATATCTTATCGAGCACATCCGCCACGATGCCAGCGGACAGCGCTGCCTCTTGACTACTCCCTGGCGGCCCTCGCCCGGGGGAAGTCAACCAAAACCCGCGATCGGCAACAAGCTCGCAATTAAGCCCAGACCCTAAGCCCTAAACCCTTCTGCGGAAACCAGGACATTTGACGAAGAGATCTGCCGTGGTTTTTCATCGATGTCATGACTCATGAGCGAAGCAGGAGCAGCAGAGGGCCGTCCGCATCATGTGCTGCTTGCTGTGACGGGCAGCGTGGCCACCATCAAGCTCAAGGAGGTCATAGATCAGCTGCACCTCCAGGCCAAAGGCAAGCTGCCCAGGGGAATTGAGGTAACCGACACGCTGGTGGCGAAACACTGCAGCGGCATGCATTCTGATCAAGCTGATGGTTGTGTTTGGGCCTGCCTGTTTTGGTGTCGTGTGTGTAGGTGAGGACGGTTGCGTCGAGGTGTGCGCTTCATTTTGTGAAGGACGAGTGGCGTGACTCGTCGTTCATGACAGACGCGGACGAGTGGAGCAGCTGGTCGGCCAAGGGAGACCCCGTCCTGCACATCGAGGTCGGCTGCCGGGACTCACACACACACACACACACACACACCTGCACACATGGACAGACACAGTTTTTATCTCTGTGTGGCTGTGTGCTCTCTGGCTGTCTGTCTGTATGGGTGCAGCTCCGTCGTTGGGCAGATGTGTTTGTGATAGCTCCCCTCAGCGCCAACACGCTCGCCAAACTCGCCAATGGACTTTGCGACAACCTCATCGTGAGCACTGCATTGGACGCCCTGCAACACACACACACACGAGGGTGCCGGATTCATTGGCTTCTCTGGGACTGTCTGTGTGTGCCTTTAGACGTGTGTCGCGCGAGCGTGGGACCCCAAGCGGCCCTTCTTGGTCAGTCAATCAATCACGATGATCCCTCCACCATGCTCTATCCCGGCATCGCCTACATCGTTGATGCGATGGATGCGTCTGTTTGTCTTGTCTGTGTGGTGTGTGCACATCCCTCAGGTGTTTCCAGCAATGAACACGTTGATGTGGGAGCATCCCTTCACCGAGCGGCACATCACCCACCTGCGGGACCTCGGTGTTCAGGTCATACCACCCGTCTCAAAGGCACTCGCGTGCGGCGATGTCGGTAAGTCTGTGATGTGACGTGACGCTCACTGACCTGACAACCAACGACTCACAATCACAATCTCACACACACAAGGAAGGAATGGCCGCGGATTGTGTGTGCACCTCCCTGCTAATGTGTGTGTGTATTGTGGTATGGGTGGTGGTGTGGTGTGTGTAGGTACGGGTGCGCTTCCGCCGCCGGAAGATGTGGCGGCGAGGGTCATCAGCTGCCTGCCTCTGCAGGAATCAAGAGCAACGCCTGACTGACTGACTGAGTGACGTAACTGAGCTGGCCGAGCCCAGGTGGAGTTGCGTTGCATGTCATGTGCCAAGGGTTGTGCAGTCAGTGAGTGAGTGTACAGTTTCGCATTTTCGGTAAGCATGTGTTGTGTTGGTCCATCCGTTTATCTCTCTGTCGACCGACCGGTGTGGGCTTCTTTCGTTCGATGTCGGTATAGATAGGCCTTCGAGTGGCTGCTCTGAACGTCGTCACATCCCACTCTGCCAGGTTGAGATGCGGCACCGGCCAGGGCAGTCAGCGACAGAGGCAGATCCCGCACGAACAGTGGAGCTCTTTTGTTTGCGGTAGCAAGGGGCATTGCATTGCATCGTCTCAGCCAGGACACATCGTGTGATTACTTCTGTACGTCTCCTCTCCGGCACATAAATCGATGAACGAGCCGAGTCGTTGTCGATTTATGTGTGGGAGACGACACGACACAGAGCCCATCACATGACATGGTCGCAGGCAGACGCACGAAGAGTGAGTGAGTCGAGTCGGGTATGTCAGTCAGGTCAGCGTTTTGCTGCGACTCCTTCCCTTGTCGTGCAGGCTGTAGCCGTGGACACACTGACTGCAACAACACCGGACGGACACAAATGACTGTTGGTCGGTCATGAAAGGTCCTCCTTTGTTCCACGTGACGTGCACCGCGCCCGGCCACCCGCCGGACCCAGGCTGTCTAGTCTCTGTCTGGCAGACAGACAGAGCACTTTCTCTCACCCTCACTCTCTCAGCTGAGCTGCATCTCATCTGGCGGCACCGCACCGCACGGTATGAAGAATGTGATCAAGACAGACAACACATTACAGCACTTAGCCAGCCAAAGGGACGCCATAAAAGAACTCCATCCATCCGCGACACCAAAAGTAACTGCCGGACGGCAACTAAGGCAGCAGACATGAGCTTTGCTGGCAAATTACCGACAGACAGACGCACGAAAATAAGTAAAGGGCTGCGGGTTGGTGCGAAAGATACAGCGTGCCGTGCCGTGCGATGCGCCATCCATCCACTGACTCAAGCCATTGATAGATAATCAATACACCCGCGGCAGGTTCTGGTCGGGTGGGGGCTCCTGTGGCTTGCTGCCGAACCAGGTGGTCAACGCATTCGATATCTGTCAGTCAACGGGAAAGGAAACAGCCACACCAATCATCACAAGCATCACATCACATCACGGCAGCCGTGTGTCGGTTTCTCTCTCTGCGTGAGCTGAGCGTGTGTCTGACTTACGTCATCTCCGAGTCTCTGCATGCCCTGGTTCATGGTGGACTGCAGCTCCACCAGGGACCGGTAGAACACCGGCGCAGACGACGCCTGGTTGTCAATGTACCTGCCGTCCAGCCAGCCACACGCTCATTCTTGCACATATATCTTCTCAGCCTTAATGATCGGGCGCGTTGGTTGCACACCACACCTACCTGGCGTACATGTCCTCGACGTTCTCGAGGTCGACTTCAGCCTTCCACAGCAGCTGGTCGAGGGCCTTGGTCACCGCCTTGGTGCTGGCACTGACGCCGCTGCTGCTGCCGGACCGGCGTGTGGGCGACGAGGGGCCGTCGACGCTGCTGCTCGAGGGGCGGGACGAACCAACACCCACACTCTCCTCATCCTACACCACAGCCGATGGGCACGGGTGAATGTGTGTGTGTGTGTGGGTGTTGGTGTCGGTTGGCTGACGGAGTGGTGCCTAGCCTACCCCATCTGTGTTGGCCGTGAGTGCGTCGGTCTCATTGGCCTGACGCACCATGTGCACAAACGCACAAACGTGAGCAGATGCTCCACTGGGTTGTGTCCTGCTTGCCTCTTCCACCCACCCTCTGGTGCTGTGCAGGGGGGGCACCGTTGCCACCGCCATTGGCCGTTCGCAACGCTTCACGAACCATAAACCCGATAGGAGGACAGAAACATTTGCCTCGTCTGGATTGGTCTGGTGTGGTGTGGTGTTTGTGAGTGGTAAGGTAACGTACCGACGAGGTCGTTTCTCGCCTGCTGCAGCAGTTTGGTGACCTCATCGGCGAGCTGCGTCATCCTGAAGGACTCCATCTCCTCATCCTCCATCGCTGACACATCCTCGTACACACTCGCATACGCAGGACCCTACACACGTACACGTATTAGTGAGTGAGTGAGTGAGTGACACACACACGGACGACACGACGGATAAATGAAGAATGGGTGGGCATGTGTGTCTTGGTTGTGTGTGGCTGTGTGTCTGTGTGTGCGTGTGTGTGTGTGTCGTGCGCACCACGCCGGCGAGTACGGAAATGTCCAGCTCAGGCTGCCCGGCGCTGTGGCGGTCGATGCGGCATATCTGCCCTTGCACGATCTTCAGACGGTCAGACAGGCGATCCAGTTTCCTGACGTTCACACGGACACACACATTCGTCAACTCAACAAGGGTGTCAGTCATATCAGTCATGGCATGGATGCAGGCAGCCGTATGTGTACTTTTCGAGCTGGTCAGGTGTGTTGGATGCGATCTCGATGCACTCGTCAAGCGTCAGCTGGCCCTACACACACACACACACGCACACACACACACACAGAGAGAGAGAGAGAGAGAGAGAAAGGTACAGGCTTTATCTATCCCCGATGATGTATTATGATGCGATGTGTGATAGTCCACCCACTTACCCTTTCCTTGACTTCGGGCAGCTGTGAGAGTTTGATGCTGACCTCGTTCTTCTCTAACGCACGCCTGCACACACATTTACACACACACATCCACATGGATGATGGCTGGCCGACACGGCGTGTATATGCAAGGCTGTGCCGCACCTGAATCGTCTCGAGTGCTGCAGCAGCTGCTCCTTGGATATCTCCTTCCCCTTGGCGCGATACATCAGCGCCTGGCGGATGAACGGGATGGATGGATGGATGAATGGATGGATGCCGCGTCTGTCTCCCTGTCTGTGCCTCTGTCTGTCTGTGTGTCTGTCTGTCTGTCTGTCTGTGTGTTAGTGTTAGTGTGTGTGTGTACCTTGAGTCCCGTGACCCAGTGGTCGAACTCAAATTCGTCCTTGCACGTCAGATCCAGTGTCTTGGACGCCTGTGGGCCGTACATTACCTGCACACCATACAGGCGTCCAGTCACCACACACACATACACACACACACACAGACTGTGTGTCGGCCGTCGTGCTGTGGTGCCGTCCATGCATGGTGTCCGGCCCGGCCCACCGACCGACCGAGAATGAGAGGTGTTCGAGTAGGGGCAGCTTGTAGTGCAGGAAGGTCTGCGTCGTCTGACCCAGACGCAGCTCCTTGATGTCGTCGATGGTGACTGATAGATACGCACATAGCACATACACAGCGCACCAGCGACACCCAGCCAGCCAATGTGATGTGATGTGATGTGCAGCACCAAACCAGAGTGGCGCCAATCGTGCCCTGTCCCTGACCAAGGCCCCGCCACTCACCGAGTGACTCAGCCTTGGATTTGGCGCCCGAGTACCAGTGCAGTCTGTTCATGTCGTTGCTGAGCTGGAACTGACGCAAGTGCGGGTAGCCGTAGCGCGTGTGCTTCAGCAGATTCGTCCCTGATCGGTCGATAGGTGTATATTATTAGAGAGAGAGTGAGACAGAGATGGTGTCCACACATCTGTTCTGTCTGTGCTCTGGTCTGCCTGTGTGCTGTGCCGTCCCTGACTGGACTGACCGACCTCTTTTCATCCTGTCGATGGCCTTTTGCGACTCCACGTGCAGCACTGGCTCGATCGTCACCTTCAAACGACGCCAGCGGTCACCTGCATACACACCACACAACGGGAGAAACACATACGTCACCGTGCGCACACTGCCTGCCTCCCTTTCTGGACTTACCGGTGATGTTGTCTAGGTCTTTCCTCTCCTCCCCCTCCACCAGCAGGTACACCTTGCCGTCCACCAGCCGGTCGAACTCCTCAAAGTGGTACGCATCCTCACCCAACACGTACGGCGACCTCCTGGGCGAACCATCGTCTGGCGCGTCTTCTTTGGTACCCAGCACCTCTCGCAAAACGAACCCTGCACCGCACCAATGGTGAATGAGTCGTGCGTGCGTGTGTGTGGGTCAATCGATGAGGTGTGTGGTGTTGTGTTGTGTTGCGGACCGACCCGCATCCATCATGGCGTCACACGCGCAGAGAATGGCCTCCTTGACGTCGGTCAGGGGCGTGTCGGTGAACCAGCTCACGGGCGTCTCCTCCCCCTACACACAAGTAAACGCGCAGACACACAGACAGACATTCACTCTCCATGACTCTTGGGTGAGCGCTATGGGTTCGGTTTGACATACCTTGTGTATGACGAAAATGGTCTTCTTTTGGTGCTCCTCGAGGTCGTTGGGGTCCACTGCAGCGGCCGGCCGACACATGCCGTCCTCACCCACATGAGACGCACGCCAGTCCTACACACACATCGCACACCACAATAAGGCGGACCACCATCCTCACATCCATCCATCCACCAGCGCATTCATCCTCGCAGCCCCCCTTTTGCCCACCTTCTGCGGCTCCTCGTCTTTGAGTATCTCAGCGCATGGGTTGTCATCCTCAGTCTCGACGAGCGGCGCACTCGGCGAGGCGGCGTCGTTGACGAGGGCGTTGCGCAGCGAGAAGCCTTGAGTGGTCGCAGGGGGAGGGGGCGGCCGCGACGGGGGCGCAGAGGCTGTGGAAGGAGGTACTGCCTCCTGGGAACCACCTTCACCCTTCTTGCCTCCGAGCACGTCTGCGCATGCACATGCACACGCGCCATCACATGTACATGACGGCGAGTGAGTGAATGAAATGTGATACTGACACCTCTCTTGCTGGCCGACCCAGTTCGTTGTCTGAGAAGACAATGAGGCCCGAGAACTTGTCAATCCGCGTCTGCTCCGGCCTCCATGCCCTCTCGAAGTCACCCAGCAGGCCGCTCGGAGGCGCCTCGCCCTCGTCCCCTGAACCCTCCCCTTTCGGATGCTCCTCCCTGTCAGCGAATGGCTCAATGGTTTCGCTCGCGGGCTGCTTGAATGGGTCGTCGCTCTGCGACGGGACAGTGTCCACTGTTGGCTGTCTCGCCACCTCTCGCGAGGTCGTCTGCGGCCCTGTGTGCGCACATTAGAGAAAACGATGAGAGAGAGAAGGAACCAAACTGGTCTGCGGCAATATCGTGCTGTGCTTACAGCTTTGGTCATCAGTTGCCGGTTTGGCTGCAGCAGCTGAGTCTGGTGCAGACTGAAACTCATTCCAGGCATCTGTCATCAGAGAAGCAGGGCAAGCGAAGGGAGACGACGTGTAGGGAGGAGGGGTGCGGGAGGCATATAGATCTGCCTGCCTCTTCCTTGTGCATGCAAGACTGTCCCGTCACGTAAGTCACGGCCTCTCTGCTTCCCTGCTGCACTCACCAAAATTGGCCCAGCTCTCCCCTTGATCCGAACTCGACATGGCGACAACGAGATCACTGCAAAGCACCCTCCGCTCCTTCCCGTGAGCCCACGAACACGCGATTTGGCTTGCCTCCGTTCGCCGATCACATTTGCGAGCTTTCATTCCAGAATTTGAGGTCATGGCAGCATCGCAGCCGCTCGTCGAGATCACCTCACTCGCTGCCACGAGTGCATCTGGCGTCCCAAAGCAGGAATCGCCCACAGGAGCCGCCGATGCCACCGCTGCAGCATCCCACCCAGCAGCCATGGCGAGCAGTGAGTTGATTGGCATCCTGACGGATCTGGGTCAGTTCCCCTTCATCAACCCCGAGTCGATATCGACTGTCATCGACACGGACCGTCGGCTTCACGAGGAGCTGGAGGCGTGTGAGCGGAGGCAGAGGGAGGTGTGGGATGAGCACCTCCGGCGGTTCCAGGCCGTCAAGGCGGCTGGGCGTGACGTGGAGTTCGGCGACTACCGACGCGACGACATAGAGCAGCTCGAGGAGCTGGAGCAGATGAAGACACGCATCAACAACTACCAACGCCAGAGGCTGTACATCATCCATGGGCTGCTCGACGAGGTACGAAGGGATGCAACCACACACTCACGCAGCGCAGGCTCTCGCAGAACACACAACACAACACCCTGTGTGTGTGTGTGTGTGTGTGTCCGCTTGCCGTTCTTCTTCTCAGTTAACGAGGAGAGTTCGCGACCTGAACGCCCGCATGAATCTTCATCCCTATGGCGACGGCCAAGGTGACTCATCCCACACAATGCATGTGTGCATGCAAGCATCCAGCCAGCCAGCCAGCCAGCCAGTCAGGCAGCTATTGAGGCAGTGAGGCAGGAAGGTAGGAAGCAAGGTAGGTTGGCGGGGCGGGCGGGCGCATGGGTCTCCCCTCTTGAAGGCTTGATTCCCCCAGCTATGGGCGGTGCCATGGAGCGACGCTATCATCGACACCACGGCGAGCCGGGACGGCTGCACAGGAGGAAAAAGAGGGACAAACACGACAGGGATGGGGATGACCGCCACGAGAGGGACAGGGAGAGGGGGCATCGGTGGAGCAGAAGGGGTGGTGACCACAAGGGAGGGAGGGCCCTGCCGCCACAACCGTAAGCACATCGACTTACACAGGCCGCCGGCACGTTCTGAACTTTTTTTGTCTGGCCGTGCGGGTGTGTTGGGGGTTTCTGTTTAGGGCCGGTGAGGGGGACCAGAGGTCGGGTGGCGCCGCACAGCCAGAGCCGCTATACTGCTTCTGCCAAAAGGTGACAAGAACATCGAAGACATTCAAGACCGATCAAGTAACGTCCGTGTGTGTGTGCAGCCGTCTGAGGGCAACATGATCCAGTGCGAGAAAGTCGACGTGCGTCAAGCCACACACACACACACACACAGCAGCCTCACAGCAGGAGTAGACTGTGTCCTTGTGCGTGTGTGTGTCGTCAGTGTAAGTTTGGTGAGTGGTTTCACTTCTCGTGTGTTGGGGTGGAGGTCGCACCCGACGAGAACTCCCAGTGGTAGCCCAGCCGCACACCAAACCGTAGAGGACAGTCCTCCTTCATCCATTCACCTTGTGTATGTGTGCTGTGCAGGTATTGCCCCGGCTGCACCAAGGATCCAGCGTACAAGGACAAGTGGGAGGCCGCCCTGAAGCGCCTCGAGGCCGCCAAGGCGCCGCCCTACCAGCTCGATTCGCAGCAGACCCAACAACAGCAGCAACAGCCACAGCCACAGCCACAGCAGCAGCCCCCCGGGGCGGGCACGGACGGCGTGCAGCCCAAGCCAGAGGAGGAGCCTGCAGAGATGGATGTAGATGTGGATGTGGACGTTGTGCCGATGAGTGAGGAGCCCAAAGACAAAGATGGAGAGGCCATGGCGGCTGAGGCGCCACCACCAGCTGGGAGTGAGTGAGAGACGAGAGAAAGGGGCGGGTGCGTGTGTACAGGATTGCGTCGCGCGCGCTATGTTCGATCATGGATCATTGAGAGACTGTTGTCCGTCCGGGAACGGTCAATATCGAGCTGGCTGTCCGCGTGTTGCTCGTCCATAAGTTGACAGACTCAGGCAGGCAGAGTGCGGTCAGTGTGGATTTGGGACAATGCATTGAACCGGGTGCACGAAAAGACGATTCGGCGTGGCGCGGCAACAAGCCGCTAGCTTGCGGCGAGAAATCGCAACGAGAATTTACACGAGACGATTCTTGAAAGATGAAACCGACACTTTCCAGCCACCTCTTCTCATTTCTCACTGCTCGCCTCGTCGCTCCTCCCTTTCTTCTCACCTTTCGGCGGGAGTGGTCGGGCGCCACCTGCCCGAGGCCCACGCAGCCCCCACTACTCGCCATTTCAAAGCTTGTTTCAAGAAGAGGAGGAGTCCAGCTGACCGCCCCTGACCCGGGGCACGCAGTGTGACGAAGCGCCCTGGACGTGCGGGGATGACAGCGGTGTGGCGCAAAGTGAGGTACGTCGGGGCAAAACACTGTCAGGAAGAGAGGACCTGGTGTGCCCATCGATGGGCTCACATGGTGGCTGTTCCTTACGTTGTCTTCAGCACCCTTCATCTTTCAGTACTGAATATGCCACTTCCTGGGTAACTTTTAAGTTATTGAGAGCGAATTCTCGCCTGAAGACGAGACGACAACGCGTCTCTGTCCTCACGCATGCCGTCGTCCGGCATGCACGACGAGGACTCCTGCCCTGCCGCCCTCCACGCCGCCTTCCACAAGGCCGCCGCTTTCAAGGGCCTGAAAGCGCACATCATCACCAGCGACTCCCAGGCCTTCCGCGTGCTCGCGGGGCCCTTTCGTGTTGCGGGAGGGGGCAAATACTACGTCCAAGCCGAGGTGCGCCGCCAACGGGAGAGCTGGGATTTTCGGGGGCTGCGGTTGAAGGTCAAGCGGGCGAGGAAGAGGGCGGGCCAGCCACCCGACATGCGACACAACCACTACGTCGACATTGAAGGGTTTCGGGTGCTAGAGGGAGGGAGGGAGGGGACATCAGCAGCTACCGGAGATCGCCATGCCCTCCCAGTGCGCAAGGACGGTCAGACCCGCAGCCGCCAGCCACCGTCTTCGTCTGATGATGAGAACCAGCTGCTAGCAACGAGGCCGTCAGCGGGAGGCCTCGTGCAGAAGGTGAGAAGAAGGCACATCGACACACACAAGAACTGGGTGGTGCGCCAAGTGCATGTCTGCTCCTCTGATACGTGACTTGCTCGCCAATGAGTGACTGCAGGCACACACTGAGGGCCGGCTACTGGAAGAGGAAGGTCAGAAGGGCTGGAAAAGACGGGCAGCGTGGCACGGGCGGATGGAGGGATGGAGGAACAGTGAGGCCAAACTTTGTTTGTTTGTTTGTTTGTTTGTGTGGTGCAGAGAAGGAGACTCAGTGTGAGACGGCTGGGAGAAAGCGGCAGCGGAAGGCCGAGGGCTCAACAGGCAGCTGCGACGTCGACTGACTTCTCTTCAAGATGCTCAGGTCACATCAAACAAACCGACCAGACACCGACAAACCGACCTGCAACCATGATTGTTGTCTCCACTTGTTGTGTGTGCTGCACTGCAGGGCCATCGGA
>CDMY01000336.1:31159-49457 GCA_001179505.1 Vitrella brassicaformis | reverse complement strand
GAGGACTCCTGCCCTGCCGCCCTCCACGCCGCCTTCCACAAGGCCGCCGCCTTCAAGGGCCTGAAAGCCCACATCATCACCAGCGACTCCCAGGCCTTCCTCGTGCTGGCGGGACCCTTTCGTGCTGGGGCACGTCAGCGCCGAGGTGCGCCGCGTAAGGGAGAGCTGGGATTTTTTAAAGCTGCGCTTGAAGGTCGAGCGGGCGAGGAAGAGGGCGGGCCAGCCACCCGACATGCGCCACAACCATTACGTCGACATTGAAGGATTTCGGGTGCTGGAGGGGGGGAGGGGACAGCAGCTACCGGAGATCGCCATGCCGCCCGAGATCGACGACGGTGGCCCCTCAGCGAGCAAGGACGGTCAGACCCGCAGCCGCCAGCCACCGTCATCGTCTGATGATGAGAACCAGCTGCTAGCAACGAGGCCGTCAGCGGGAGGCCTCGTGCAGAAGGTGAGAAGAAGGCACATCGACACACACAAGAACTGGGTGGTGCGCCAAGTGCATGTCTGCTCCTCTGATACGTGACTTGCTCGTCAATGAGTGACTGCAGGCACACACTGAGGGCCGGCTACTGGAAGAGGAAGGTCAGAAGGGCTGAAAAAAGACGGGCAGCGTGGCACGGGCGGATGGAGGGATGGAGGAACAGTGAGGCCAAACTGTGTTTGTTTGTTTGTTTGTTTGTGTGGTGCAGAGAAGGAGACTCAGTGTGAGACGGCTGGAAGAAAGCGGGAGCGGAAGGCCGAGGGCTCAACAGGCAGCTGCGACGTCGACTGACTTCTCTTCAAGATGCTCAGGTCACATCAAACAAACCGACCAGACACCGACAAACCGACCTGCAACCATGATTGTTGTCTCCACTTGTTGTGTGTGCTGCACTGCAGGGCCATCGGAGCGGTGCCTCCAGGTCGGTCACTTGTGTGTGGGTGTGTGTGTGTGCGTGTATGTGCATGTGCATGTGTATGTGTGTGTGTTGCAGGCCCCCATCCATCACCGTCCACCTGCCGTCAACCAGGAGAAGCGTAGGAAGATATTGAAGGGCGCGGCATGCATTGCACTCTCGTGCATGCGGGTGTGTGGTGTGCGGTGTGTGGTACGCCAGGTGTGTCGATGTTGGGAGCCTCTCGGTCGCCCATGGCTGTTGAGCCACCACCCGCTGCGCCTCTCGAGAGTCAGGAGAACAACTCATTGCAACACAACAACACATATCTGATTGAATGTCCTTGTGCTGTCCATATAATATGTGCAGCGTCTGACAACGACGACAACGTGACTCGTTCCTCAGGGATGCCGTCGTCCGGCATGAACGACGAGGACTCCTGCCCTGCCGCCCTCCACGCCTCCTTCCACAAGGCCGCCGCCTTCAAGGGCCTGAAAGCCCACATCATCACCAGCGACTCCCAGGCCTTCCTCGTGCTGGCGGGACCCTTTCGTGCTGGGGCACGTCAGCGCCGAGGTGCGCCGCGTAAGGGAGAGCTGGGATTTTCGGGGGCTGCGCTTGAAGGTCGAGCGGGCCAGCCACCCGACATGCGCCGCAACCACTATTTCAACATTCAAGGATTTCGGGTGCTAGAGGGAGGGAGGGGACATCAGCAGCTACCGGACGGTCAGACCCGCAGCCCCCAGCCACCGTCATCGTCAGACTCTGATGATGAGAACCAGCTGCTAGCAACGAGGCCGTCATCGAGTGGCGCCATGCACAAGGTGAGAAGAAGGCACATCGACACACACAGGAACTGGGGTGATGTGCCAAGTGCATGTCTGCTCTTCTTTTGTTATGTGTCAGGATGACGAGAAGAGGAGCACTCCCAAGCTCTGCCAACAGGTCGACCGCATTGCCGCTGTCCGAATCGTAAGCAACACACATACAGACACACACGTATGGATACACACCATATGCCTGTCCTCCTTCGCCGACTGCGGCAGGGCTATGTTCGGCCGGACGTGGTGCACATGGCGTTCATACAGGAGCTGAGCCAGGCCATGCGACTCCCGTGAAGCCCGTCAGCGGTGAGTTGGGAGGCGGTGGTCACACACAAACACAGAGATGCGTATTGCCGTGTGATGATCCATTCATTCATTGTGTCTCCCTTCATCTGTGTGTCTGGTGGAGCCACAGGAGGCCGACGCGGCCTCAATCGCCGCCTGCATTTTATATTCGCTTGGATTTTTCTTTTGATATTCTGCCGCGCCCATTTCTTCTTTCCTCCTCAGAAGAAGCAGAAGAAAGACCTCTTCGCCAGGGTCGAAGGCCCCCCTCGTGCCGATGGCTATTCGAGATGGACAACGAGGGAGGGAGACGGCACCGTACTCACATCGCCCAAAGACAGACGGGCCACACAGAGGCGGGTGGGCAGGCGACAGATAGAGACACGAACACGCAAAAAGGAGGCAGCCGGTGAGCCCAAATTGGTTCATTCGTCAGGTTTGAGGGCGCCTCTCACAAGTCAGGAGAACAACTCATTGCAACACAACAACACATATCTGATTGACTATCCTTGTGCCGTCCATATAATATGTGCAGCGTCTGACAACGACGACAACGTGACTCGTTCCTCAGGGATGCCGTCGTCTGGTATGGACGACGAGGATTCCTGCCCTGCCGCCCTCCACGCCGCCTTCCACAAGGCCGCCGCCTTCAAGGGCCTGAAAGCCCACATCATGACCAGCGACTCCCAGGCTTTCCTTGTGCTGGCGGAGCCCTTTCGTGTTGGGGGAGGGGGCAAGTATTATGTCAAAGCCGAAGTGCGCCGCCTACGGGAGAGCTGGGATTTTCGGGGGCTGCGCTTGAAGGTCGAGCGGGCGAGGAAGAGGGCGGGCCAGCCACCCGACATGCGCCGCAACCACTACGTCAACATTCAAGGATTTCGGGTGCTAGAGGAAGGGAGGAGACATCAGCCTTCACCGGCGCTAGAGCCGCCTCCGTCTGAAGATGAAGATGAGAACCAGCTGCTCATCATGAGGCCGTCAGCGAGTGGCGTCATGCACAAGGTGAGAAGAAGGCACATCGACACACAAGACTGGGGTGATGTGCCAAATGCATGTCTGTTTCTCGTTTGTTATGTTGGACATAAGGCAGTTGCAGCAGAAGCAGGGCGAGCCACCAAGAGTATCGCTGCTTACATTTTATATCCGTCGAGATGTTTCCCGACCTGCATTGTCGCGACCGTGTCTCTTCTCTACATGCGCCATGCCGTGCCACATTCGTTGGCTACATTCTGCTGCGGGAATGTCGTGACAATTGCAGAAACTTGCACGTGGGTAAGATGTTGACTCACACACATGGCCATGAGACTCCACCCATCCATCCATCCAGATCCATCAGTTGATGGATCGGTGTGGTGTCCCATGCGCACACAGAGACACAGACGCCATTTGATCATGATCATACAGCAGTCGATCTTTCTGTCCTACGTACACGTACGTGTCGCATGCGCATGTGCGGTCGACAGGCAAACAAAGGAGGGGAAAAGGGATGTCTGAGAGGGGGAGAGGGGAGGAAGGGTCATTGTCCTTACTGTCTGTGTACTGAGTGAGTGTATCATCCATTCATGTCAAAATGGTCACTTACGTGACGCGACGTGCACTTACGAACATAAATGTACATGGAGTAGCGGAGCGGCCCGATGAAGGTGTGCGACGTGTGTGTATGTTATGTGTGTGTGGAGGCACTCAGTTATCCTACGTATACCGACTTACTCGTACACTTATCTATCAGTATCGCTACCAATCGTGATCGTACCGACCAACCAATGACCAACCAACGAACCTGCCCTGCCCACTACTAAACGCCGCCGCAGCAGGCAGGCAGGCAGGCAGGCAGACAGACCAACAGGCGCCACATCTCCTCTTCCCCCCCCCCCTTACAAATACCCACACAGCCACCCACCCACAGACACGCATAAAACACCCCACCAGCCAATCTGGCCATCAAGCACCATCTACTTGCGCATCTGGGGCGACTGGGGCGGGGCCGTCACCATAACCCGATAGTCAGACTCACTCCCCTGCCCCTGCTGCGGGTCATGTACCTGTGCCACCTCCTCCCTCTCCCCCAGTGGCAGCACAGCACTATCCGCCTTTGGAGATGGCGTCGGCAGGAGGCCGCCCCGGTTGTGGTGGTTCTTGTGCCGCTGTGGCGACTTGGGGATGCCCGAGGGGTGTGTGGAGACGACGGGGGAATGTTTGCGTGAGTCCCCGCCGGACGAGGCGGCACTAGCAGGTGAGGGAGGGGCGGGGGGGAGCAGGTGGAGCGAGTGTGTGGCGGGGTCGGCCCCGGCTGTGCGGGAGCGTCGCATGGTGGGGGAGCCTTCGTGGATCCACCGGTGCTGAAGGGACTGCTCGCACGTGGGACGGTCCTTGGACCAACGCTTCAGCAACAGACTCACAAACTCCTGCGGCAAGGCAAGGCAAGCCAAGCCGAAACATCGAGAGCGTGAGCGTGTACGTCTTGGCTCGCTCACCTTGGCTGTATCTGAGACGCCCGCCCAGTCGTCAGTGTCGAAACGATACTCACAACGGACAGTCGCCCTGAAATTGTTCCACACACAGCCAAGCCCACATACATACGTGCATCCACTCGTTGCTGCCACACGAGACTGCTCACTCGGCGATGCTCTGGTCGTCGTCGCCCTGGAAGGGCAGCTCGCCGCTGAGGAGCCAGTAGGCGATGACGCCGGTGCTCCAGATGTCCACCCGGCTGTCGTACGGCTTGCCCAAGATGATCTCGGGCGCAGCATAGCTCAGCGTCCCCAAACTCTCGCTCATCTGCCGGGTTGGAGCTGCGCACATCCACAGACGATGGGAAAGAGACCACACACGAATGGGCCAGTGGACGATACGCCTTCCCCTCCTTCCTCCCCTCCCCCTTCGGCACCCACCCTGTATCTTCGATAATCCGAAGTCGGTCAGTTTGATGTCGAGAATCTCGTCTCCCGTCGCCTCCTCCCCGCCCTCACCATCATCACCATCCCCAGCAGAAGCACCGGGGGACTGCCCGAACCCCGCACCAAATGATGGCGACAGTGGTGTGGGTGTGGGTGAGGAAACGAAGCCCTGGCTGCTGCTCGCCATGGGGGACGGAGTGGGCGAGCTGACGGGTGAGGCCTGGCTGTGCGGGAGAGGGATGGAGAGGTGGTTGGTAGTGCTGGCTGGGGGCGGGGTGGGGGGGACGCGGTTTGGCCCCCCGTCGGTGGTCTCGCGCGACGGCGCGGGGGACGAAGAAGAGCTGGACGACGCCGCCCCTCCAGCCGACCCCCCTCCCTCACCCCGTCCCGAATCAGCGGCCATGCGGATGATGGACTCGTCGATGCCGATACTGGGCTTGGTGCCGTGGGCACTGAACGAGAACTCGTGCTCGTGGCGGGCGGCCTCGGACTCGTCCATGGCCGCAGGGATGGCGTCCTTGAAGCGGTCAGCCGCCCCTCCCCCGCCCGTCTCTGCGTGGGTTGGCGACGTGCCCGCGCGAGTGAGGCGGTTCGGCGAGCAGCAGAAGACCGTTCGGGACGTCACCAAGAGGATGTTCTCGGGCTTCAGGTCCCTGTAGTGGGCGTGGGATGAGCGAAACACACCTTGGTCCCTCACACAACGTCTTCTGTGGTGCTTGTATGTATGAATTCCGTGCTTGGCTTGCCTGTGTGTAATTCCTCTGGAGTGGAGGTATCTGAGTGCCGACAGGACCCTCTTGATGATCCGCTGGGCCACCCTCTCGGGCAGACGCCTGCAGACAGACACAGCGGACACGGCCGCGGCAGCCATGACGGGTGCCAGTCACTCAGCCCACCCAATGCTGACACACCCACCTTTTGCCCTCCTTTGTGCGCATCTGGTAGATCCACTCAGCCAGGTCGCCAGCCGGGAAATGCTCCATCACTGGGGCAGGCAGGCAGGCAGCCCAACAGACAGCATACATGACGATACGATGCCATGCCGTGTGATCCCTGTGTGTGTGTCAGGTACACCATGGACTCACTCACTCACCCAAGTAGAGGTGTTCGGATGTTTCGAATATGTCGAGGAGCTTGACGATGTGTGGGTGCTGGACGAGCTTGAGGATGGCGACCTCCATCCGCAGGTACTCCCGCTCAGCCTCGTTCATCGACGTCTTGGGCAGGATCTTCACCGCCACCTCAGACACTGCAGCCAACCCAGCCAGCCATGAACGACCAAATAAATGCACATACATACGCCGCAGGCCAACGATACGATGGGTGTGTGTGTTGTGGTGTTGGTCGGTGAGTTGGCGTACGTGTGGCTTTATGTACAGCTTTGTACACCTCTCCGTACTTGCCGCGGCCGATCTTCTCCTGCACACACACACGCGCAACACAGATGGGGATCAGATCGGTGCAGTGCACGCCGCCCCGCCGGCCGCCCATTCGTGTGTGTGTAGGTTAGGAACCTTACCTTGAGTGAGTAGAACTCATGTATCGACACAGACTTGGACGCCTTGACGAGCGCCTGCACCCACTCCTCCCGATCTGCAGACACAAACACATACATGTACCACACCACACACATATGGCATTTGCGTGTGTGGAGCTGAGCTCCTTACCTTGAGCAGAGTTGCAGTACAGATACCGAACGCGTTCGTTCTGACCACGCCACACACAACACAACACACAACACCACACGAAGGAAGCAAGATGCACTCATTGTTTGCTCTGCTCTTTGGCCACGCAGGCAGAACACACACACGCACCGGGCTTTTGATTTCGATGCCCAGTCTCTTGGAGGCGTCGTCGCTCCTATGGGCGCGCACGTAGGAGCCCGACACAAAGATGACGCCTCTGGGCAACCTGTCCCTGTCGCTGGCGTAGTCTGAGTGAGGGAAACCACACCCGTAAGCAAAGCGCCATCTGGGGGATGTGTGTGTGTGTGTGTGTGTGTGGTTTACAGTAAAGGAGTCGGTCTCTGAGTACAAAGTACCGCTGCTTCATCATGCCCAGCTTCTGACCAACTGTCAGTCAGGAGCACAGCACAGCACACACATAAACACAAAGAAAGATACACATGCGCGCCGTCCGTCCACTGACCAGCCACACGCAGCCCTACACACTCACGTGTACCGTAACCGTACCTTTCGACAGCCATCCTGACATGTCCCCCTCAGTCTGCATGACACACTCCTCCGTACGAGTACGCAACACCCGCTGAACCAGCCATCGACCACCCCCATCCAACCACACACACAGATCCACATATCTTCACATGACATGGTGGGTGGGCATAGATCTCTTGTCCCCCACCAAGTTGCCCACTCACTGACCGAGTCGCTTCTCCTGACTGCGGTGAAGGACTGCGAGTGCGACGGCGACACCCCGTTGCCGCTCCCATTGGTGCCACCAGACTGGGCCCCAACCGACGGCAGGGACGCGTACGTCGGCTGCGGTGACTCCCGCGACGCTGCCGGCCCCCCCGCCCCATACTGTGCCGATATCAGGTTGGGCTGCAGTGGCTGGCCACACACGAAGCAGTAGCGGATTTCCCGGAGCGACCAGTTGCACGACTCGCAGAAGTAGTCGGCGGCCTGGTTGGCGGAGAGTGCGGAGCCGCACCGTGGGCAGTGGTTGAGGGACGCCAGCAGCTCTGTTTTGCACATGATGCAGGTGAAGTGGGGCGAAGAGGGAGTGGCCATCGGAGACCTGACCGCTCCAGCCATAACACCAACACACGAATGCATTCTCATGGTGTCCTTCGTCCTTCCTGCAACGCTCACCGTGGCGCAGAGAGAGTGCCGTCATCCGACGAAGAGGGTGCGGGCGGTGTCCGGGACATCTGTGAGCTGGCACTCCCTAGCCCGCCCATGTGTCCCCAGCTGGCAGTGGCCGTGCCCAGGTGGTGGCCGTGCCCAGCACCACCACCACCACCGCCACCGCCAGGCTCCAATAAAGCCGCGTGGTCCTTCCTGGCCGTGGGGGACGTGAGGGGGGAGAAGGTACACGCGATGAAAGAGGGAGGGGTGGCGGGGAGGAAGGGCGGCGAGGGCGGCTCAGCCTGGCTGGCCTGGCTGGCGTCCTCGCCGGACGTGAACGTGATGGACCTGCCCGACTTGAGTCGGTCGACGGCGGCCTTGTGTCTGGTGTTAGCGGGCTTGTCGTTGGTGTGGAGCGAGAGGGATCGTGCGATGTTGGGCGCTGACGCCTGGGGGGAGGAGTGGGAGGGGATGGGGGGCATCTCGGGCATCGCCTCGTCATAGAAAATGTTCATCATCTGCACACACGGGCAGACACAAGAATGAAGTGATATGTTGAACCAGGCATCAACACCATCACCTACCTCGAGTATCTCTGGCGACTTCTGCACAATGCGGCAGAACTCGTCGAAGGCCAGGCCGTTGCTCGTCTCATCTGAGCAAGCAACCATACAGAAGGAGATCCAGCACCGCGGCGCCCTTGATTGCCCTCCACCTGCCCCCCCAATCCACGCCACCCACCTTTGTCCAAGAATGCGCCTTCGACGATGTCATCGATGCGCGTCTGCAGGTCGGGATCTGACTCGGTGAGGCTCTCATCCTGACACACACAGACGGTGGACACATTCCATTCATGGCGGCACACGCGCACATTTCTATGTCTGTCTGTGCATACCTGCTGCCACTGAGGGAAGTGCGCTGTGGCCCCGTGGCCCTCTGCGTGGAGCGACGCGTCGAGGATCTTGAAGGCCGCGGGGATGTGCGTCAGCATCGTGTACAGCTCCTCCCGAGTGATGTACCCATTTTCATCCAAGTCATACCTACCAACACACAACACGCCACGTCACCCACCGTCCCCCTTTCATGTGTCTGTCCCCCAGAGATTCACGCACATGTCGAATAGGAATTTCTTCTTCTCGTCAGGGCTTCCGTGGTAAATGAGCGCCAACCCGGTGAAAAACTCCTGACACACACACACACACGCGCGCGCGCATGGAAACAATCAGTGTCCGGATGGACGGACCTGCGGTGTCCTGATTGCTGCTATCCATACCTGGAAGTCGATTCCCTCGTTTTTGTCCTTATCAAAGACGGCGAACAGCCGCTCGCCCAGCATGCCCGGCAGGGGGAAGTACCTCAGGAAGGTCTCCTTGTCCACCGTCTGGTTCTTGGAGCGCGAGTGCGACGCCAGCTCCTTGAAGATGCTCTTCAACACCGACAGGCCGCTGCCCTGCCGGTCGCCGCGGAACCACTTGGTCAGCCGACTCGACAAGCCGCGATAGATGGCCTGCGAACGCTTGGTTGACAGTGCGCTGCCCATCGGATGGAATCACTCAGGGGGGAAGAACGTTGTTGCTGACATGTGAAGCCGTGTCACGTGGTTTAGACGCCGCAACCACCCTCGTCAGATGAGTCGATGAACAGAACACGCTTGGTTTCGTGAATCGGCCGCTTTCGGTGCATCGAAGGGGTGCCACACGTGGATGCCAATGCCATCCAAACGCTGGGATCTCGAAATCTCGTTGCTTGGCGCGAAGTCGATCGGGGGAAAGGGAGCACAGAGCTCGCAAGCGAAGGGAGAGGGAAGAGGAAACAGAGGGGGAGAGGAGCCTGGCAGAGGCCTCCTGGAGAGTACGGCGCTTCATCTTTCGGCCGAATCTTGACCGAGTGTCGCAAGGCATTGTTCTCGCCCTCGTTGGTTTCTCACTCACCCTCACAGCAAGAATGACGGACTTCTGGGTGTCAACGGCCAAGTACTACTGCGAGATATGCAAATGCTGGATCACAGGAAACCAGGCGGTGCGCACATTCACAACACACACCATCACACGGGAGCGCTTGACAATGTCCACGTGTGTGTTGTGTTTCCTTCGTTGCGTTGATTGCTCACTACCTACTGACTTCCCTGCAGAACATCCAGCGGCACAACCAGAGCGAGCGTCATCTGCAGCAGCAGCAGCGCAACATCATCGAGATGCGCAAGAGGGAGAGGGACAGGCAGAACGAGGCCAGGCAGGTCCAGTCCGAACTCGCACAAATCGAGAAGGCCGCAAGGGCGGCCGCTGCAGACGATGCTCGCTTCTTCGGCGGCGGCGGGAGTGGGGGTGCTGGTGCTGGTGGTGGTGATTCCGGTGTCCCACCTGGTGCTGGAGTGGTCGTGAGCGCTGCCCCCCAGCCGGCGACCAAGAAGCAGAAGACAGGTCAGAACGAAGGAGGGAGGGAGGGAGGGAGGAGAGGATTGATGGAGGGCTGATGATGCCATGCCGGTGTGTCTATTGCCTGAGTGCAGATCCGTTCCCAGGAATGCCCAAGCCTCAGTATGGCGTCCCTCCCGTCCCCCTGGCTGCAAGGGACGAAATGCCGCAAATGGAGGCTGGCCCTGCAGGTCAGTCCATCAGACAGGCAGATAGCTATGCGGCTGACTACGGCCGTGTCTGAGGCTTTCCTGTACTGTGTGTGCTTCTCTCTCAGGTTGGATGATCTGCCAGGACCCTTCCACTGGCCTGCCCCTGTACTTCAACACTCTGACGGGCGCGTCGTCGTGGCAACAGCCACCAGACATGATGGGCAGCATGCCACAGCCACCACTGCCCCCACCAATGCCACTGACGACACCGCAACAGCAGCAACAACAGCCACCGCCGAAAGCGCCCTCTGCGCCCCCTCCTCCCCCACTACCTGCGGCTGGACTGCCCTCTGCGCCGCCCTCTATGCCACCGCCCCCTCCACCGCCCCCTCCACCGCCCCCTCCACCAGCGGCGCGAGGAGAGGACGATGTTAAAGGCAATTTCATCGCTTCTGAGGGGTTTGATGGCGTGAAATACGGCCATGTGTTCAAGAATGGCGACAAGGGGACGGGCTACTTTGGCGATACACCACCCCTGACCAAGCGCGAGGATGTCAGGAGTGAGCCTGTCGTCGAGCGGCCCGGCAACGAGGAAGCGGCAGAGGGGGAGGGAGGGGGTAAGGAGGATGAAGAGGCTGTTTACAATGCCGGTGGCGATGGGGGTGCGATGGTGGGCGCGTGGGAGGAGGTCGCGCCGGAGGAAAGCAGGTTCGGCAACGCTGTGCAGGGCGAGGCCGACGCAGCTGCCGCAGGTGAGAGTGAGTGCATCTCGTGTCGCACACAACACACCCTCTGCTTTGTTTGGGTTGACCAGGTGACGAGTTCCCTGCGCACGAGATGGACCCTGTTCAGGCGCTGCGCATCGAGACGCAGTACGAGCCGGTGCTCAACGAGGACGACCTGCAGGCCAGGCAGAGGGAAATGGTCATCAAGGTGAGATAAATGTGCACACACGCACTCCTGAAAGGCCGGGTGGGCGCGGCGCCGACTTGGGCCGCATTCTGTCTGTCTCTCTCGGCGTGTGTGGCATGTGTCTATGCAGAAGAGCGCCCTGTCGCCAAGCGATTCAAAGGAGGCAGGGACGTTCAAGAAGCGCACCTTCAAGAAGCCAGGAGGAGTGAGAAAGGCCGCAGAGTAGGAGGGACAGACAGACAGACCACTTGATGAACAGTTTGTGAGAGTCCTGTGAGCGGATGTGAGTGAACCGAGGTGCCCCTCCCACTCCAGGACAGGCTCGTTGGCTTGGAGTATCAGAGGGCAGTGCCCATGCCCAATTGTTCTCTAAGTCGAACAGTTGGTCTTTGAGTGGGATGGACACATGTGGACGTAACGTAACACACTCGATGGACCCAATTTGGTGTTGCATCCGCATCCCACGTTCACTGACATCGGAGTGTCTAATGCACTGTTGCACTGTCGCCGCATTCATACACACCAGAGCAAGCAGGACATGCACGCCAAGCACGGACGCGCCTCTCTCAATCGACTACTGAAAAATCGGTCGCACCAGGTAAGGTCGTGTGCGGTGCCGAAAGCTGTTGAACCGCACTCGTACAACACAGACAGACAGATGTCTTTGCAGACAGACATGACACACACACGAATGAATGCACCGCACCACAAGCCAAGCCACCATAACATGAGCAGCTGTCTACCACCACCACCACCGCCACTAGACCGTCACTCTCCCACCGTCGATGACCTCCTTCTCCAGCCCGAACCGCCCCAGCACACGACGGAAGAGCCCCATCGATGTGGGCAGACGCTCGTCCAAGGGACACGATGCGTCACCAACACATGGCTCAGTCGTGTAGAGCTTCAGGCCTCCACGATACAGCTTTATGTAGGCCACAATAGTGTCGTCAGGACGAAAGCCGCTCACGATCACGAAACGGCAATATGTGACCGACCCGCTGTCGTGAAACCGGTAGCCCACTGCGAAGACATCCTGGCCAGTGAGCCCATCACTCATCAGCGAGAGGTAGCGATCGTCGCTGTCACCGACACATCCGCTGAGCACCATCGTGTGTTCCCCAGAATAGGATAGGTCTACAAGCCAGCGACCGATCAGCCTCGACACCAGAGCCGCCGAGAACGAGGGGTAGATACAGAAACGGGTATCATCGATGCGGCTGCCGACAGCACTATCGTGTCGGTTGTAGCGCACAGCATACGGATCATCACGCTGCAACCGATAATCAGCATGCTGCAACCGATCCCCTCCACTCACGCCTTCTCGTTTCGCCGTCGGCAGTATCTCTCTCCTCGAGTTCATTCGATGTCGGATCAAAGAGAAGTACACGACCCTCATCAGATACAGGTCGTCGGCGGCCGGCTTCGTGCGCACATGAGCGGCCATCCACCGGGCCGAGACCACAAATGGCACTGCCTTAGGAGCCATCAGCTGGTAGATGACGGCCAGTCTGAGGAACACGGCGATGTTCCGCCAGCCGCTGCCGCCCTGCTCGAGCATGAGAGCGAACCGCAACAGATAGCTGAAACGGCTCGGAGAGCTGTCGCGAGCCCACGGCATCACCAGTCGGCAGACAAAGGCGACAAGGTCGTCCAGAACGCAACCACCAGGGACACCCACTCCGTAGCTGCGGTCGACGTCGATAAGGCCATGGAGGGAGTTGCGGGTCAGAGAGGCGTCAATGCGTTCCAGCAGTAGATCAGCCGTGATGACGGAAGTAGAGAAGACAGGGGAAGTGGTCCGCAGCGCCGCCAGACCAGCCATTTGAAGGTAGGGAGTCACGCTTTGGCGCCATAGCTCCAGGGGCACCTGATCTGCCATCCGCGCCAGATCAGGAGCAGCAGCGCAAAATGCGAGCTTCGCGATTGCCGCGAGCTTGGCTTCACCATCGCCTTGGCTCTGCTTTCATTTCCTTCCTCCATAATCAATCTGCAGCTCCCTCCCATTCCGCTTGGCTTGCAAAGATGAACTTCGTGAGTCGAGGGACGTACCAGCAGAAGATCACGGCATCGGGGGTGTCGTACACCGAGAAGGACAACCGCACGCAGGAGGAACGAGACTATGAGGAGCGGCTGCGAAAACTGCCCGAATTCAGCAGAGGTACATACGTGAGCACACAAACGCACACACCGACCGGCAAGGGAGAAGCATGAGCTGACGCAGATCTCAATCATCGCGTCATCTGTCTGTCAATCTGTCTGTATCCGCTGACTCGCCTGTGAATGTTGTTCTGCAGCTGCCTTTATGCCGACGTGCGTGAGCCAGCCAGCCAGAAGGAGGGATGGATGAACCATGCATGATATTACCAGTGGACCTTCTGCACCCACACGTTGTTTCTGTGTGCTCGCTGCGATGTATGCAGTATGTCAGAGGTCGCCGACTCCTCGGCACCGCCAGAAGATGCACCCGATGAGGCAGCAACAGAGGCAGCCAAGGCCACAGGCACCACGACGGCAAACCCCTTCGCGCCACCACCGGTCAGCGGGCGAGCCACTGAGCACACTCAACACCATCCACACCCCCTCCCTCCGTCCCTCCCTCCCTCCATCCATCCATCGGTTGGTTGATGATCAGGTGACCGAGGACGAGTACGAGTTTTATCAGCAGGTGGAGAAGCAGACTCGCGACCGCATGTCGATGCGGGCCAAGGAGGAGCGAGATGCGCTCTCAGAGTTCCAGAAGGCACGATCAGAGCTGCACCTCAACCCCGCCGCACCACACACACACCAACACCACGCCAACACCCACGCCCACCACCACTCTGCTGCTCCCAGTGGCACGTCGGGCGGCCTGGTGGACGAGAAGCCCACACCTGCCGAAAAAAGGAAAGCTGACGCGGCCGCCAGTGGAGGGGTGGGTGTGCCACTGGGAATATGGATGGATGGATGGATGGATGGATGGATACGGGCGAGAGCAAACCCTCCCTCCGTCTCTCTGTGTTGTATGTGTGTGGTTTCAGCACCGATTTGCCGGGCTAATCGTCAAGAAGAAGCGCAAGACAGAGGGAGGCGCCGACCCCACGGCAGCAGCAGCAGCAGCAGGGGCGGAAGACGAAGAGGGCAAGCACCCAGCTAACGCCGAAGGCCATGACGAAGAGGCGAGAGATAAGGCAGCGAAGAGGGAGGATAGCAAGGCGAGCGGGCATCTCTCGTCCTCATCGGAGGGCGGTGGTGGCAAGAAGCCCGCTGCTGCTGCGAGTGAGAAGTTGTTGAGTGCATTGCTGTCGTATGATGACGAGGGGGATGACGACTAGCCTGGCATGTGTCAAGTATGTGTGTTCCGATTTCCCTTGTCTTGTTTCCACGCCTGCCGGCAGGTGAGGTGCCCTGTGCTGCTGGAGGGTGAGTGAGTGACTGGAGACGAACGTAACGTGCGCCTCTCCGTCCTCACTCGTCCAGCAGCAGGACAGACATGGTCGCCTGCACGGCCGCGGTGTGAAGACGAGGATACACATCCATTCATTCATTCATTCATGTGTGTGTGCGAGCATGGCATGGATGTGGTGAGTGAAAGACGACCGACTTACTGTAACGTAACTGTATGTATGTATGCGATGCGATGCGATCGACGCGGAAAGCGCATGGCCTGGCCCTCCCTCCTTCTTTCTCATTCATCCAATCTTTACACCCAGCTGTGTCGATGTCCTGTCCTATCACACACCAAGGGACGGATTACACACGTAGGTAATCCCGTCACGTCTGTTGTCTGAGCATCATCCGCCTGTGCTGCACAGCCACAGCCACAGCCCCTCCCCCGGCACCCCCACCCCCCTTGCCCAACTCCCACTGCCGACGCGCATACGCAAAGTGCTCGTCAACTGTCCTGCGCAGCGCCTCGTCGTCATGTGGGCGATGGGGACGAGCCGGAATTGACACAGAATGGCCGTTGTCGGGTGAGTCAGTCTCGAGCAGCTCACCCAGCACAGGGAGGGCCGACTCGACGCTGGTCGGGCTGGCGAGAGGGGCGGCGTCGCCCTCAGGCGAAGCCGTCGTCTCATGATCCCCGGCCTCCTCGCTCCTCTCATCACCACCATTTTTTCTCTCTGTCCGGTCCGCCATGAAGGCATCAAGCTTCACTCTCGTGGCGCCCTCGAGCATGTCCCGCAGCTGCTGATCGTCCTTCTTCAGCAGCAGCATCGGCACACGGCAGCCACGGACGATCGGGTCGACCAGCAGGCAGTAGGGCGAGCTGTGCATGTCGATGGCCACACCCGCGCCTGAGACGCACTCGGGTGTCTCGAGGAGGGGGGCGATGGCCCGCTGGACGTCAAGGTCGGACAATAAGGGCACATCCAAACAGATAGGCCGAATAACATGGGTGTCGGTGTGTGGGGCGGCTTGGTCACGCTGCCGCTGCTGGTGCCGGCCGACATCGGCAGGGGCAGGGGGCGCCTCGGTCTCTGTCTGTGGTGTGACGGTGGCATCGTCGTGTACCACTCGTCCCCCGCCCTCTTTGGTGAGTCTCCTTGTCTCCTCAGCAGCAGCCCGCGTGATGCAACTCAGCCGCGTCAGCCACCGCCACAGTAAAGGCGACAACCCATCAGCACCCGCACTAACATCCTCAACCACGTCATCGCCATCATCTGCTCTTGCTGCTGGTGGAGGGGCTTTGATGTAGCGTGCGTGGAGCTGCCGCACTGGCTGTGGGCAGTGCTCGAGCACATGGATGCTGTGGGGTGGGGTGAGGAGGGGCCGCTGCTCGTCAGGTGGGAGGGGGAGGGGCGGGAGGGGGGCCGGCAGGGTAGCGGCCTGGTGGGCGTCATTATCCAGATACAGTCCCATAGCGATCAGGTCCCAAAGGGTCTTCACCTGACAGACACAGACACAACACAACTTAGCTAGGCACTCTCAAGTGGACAAAGCAGTGCAAGGGTGGTTTGCTGATCCTAGCTACCTTTGCGAGTGCCGTCCAGGACATTTCGATGTACCCCTCATGTCGCCTAAGGCCCTCGACACAGCTGGTGAGCAGCCGCTGCTTCCACGTTGCCTTCTCCAACGCACACGCCAGCGCCAACGGCACTTCCGTCGCCTCCCACTCGCCCTCCCCAGCCACAGAGCAGTCGCTCACTGGCAGGGAGGGGTGGAAGGGCGAGGGGGAGGGGGAGGGTGGGGGAGGGGGTGGCTGGCTCTGTCTGGATGGCTGGAAGAGCTCCCCTCTGTTGGTCTGGAGCTCCGCCATGTCGTTGAGGAGCTCTTGTTTCGCCTGTGTGACCTCATCCTCCGTCGGCTCGTCAGCCCACACGCCCTCCCTGACACACAGACAGAAGAGGTAGGTACATTAGCGCCGTGAAGAGGACAGGACGCCTTCGTGTCTGTGTGTGTGTGTGTGTGTGTGGCTGAGTGAGCGGCTGGCTGGCTGACCAGTCTTTGAAGTGCCAGTCGGCGTATGCGAGTGCCATTGAGAGGTTCTGGTTGGCCTTCATGTCGTGCAGATGCGGCTCACACACATCACGCACCTGAAAGACACAATCGCATCACACACACAGACATACACATACACACCACACCCCACCCACGTGACTGACGTGCTGATGACTGACCATGAGCATGACGTGTATGGCCCTCGGCGACCAGAAGGAGAGTTCTGCGATGCTCTCGGCGACGCACGGCAGCAGAGCAAGGTCCATCTCACTAAGGATCTGCACACCACACAATCCGCCACACGCATAGCATACCCGACCCCAAGAGAGAGAGCGCCCTCACCTTGTGGCAGGCCGAGAGATCGAACGGGCAGGGCGGGATCTGCACATCACATCAATGAGAGAGAGTAGCTCAGCTGGCAATGTGTTTCTGTCTGTCTGTCAGGGTATCTTGATGCTCTCTCTACCGTTGCATACGCCCGTACGGACGTGGCCACCATCTCGATCGGCCTGGGTGGTGTTTGCTGCTGCCGCCTGGTGCGGGGCCGGCCCTCATCGAACAGCTCAGGCCTGCTCGTCGACTCACCTACACACAACACAGACATCACGTCACAACCATCAGACAACAGACAGACGGGCGGATGTAGGCAGGACTTGTCTGTCTGTCTGCAGCAAACTCACTCACAACGCACCACCCACCGGTGAGAACAGTCAACAGCCGCGACACAACGTGGGGATCGCAGTATCTGCCGTAGATCAGACAGAGAGGAGCATGTCATTGATATGCACACATGCATCCCTCCCTCGCTCCCTCCCTGCCTCTCCATCTGTCCCTCCCTGTATGCCTCTGTCTGTCTGTGTCTTTCTTCATACTTGAATTTTGCGAGTGATGCGAGCAGGGTAGCCGCCTGGACGGGGCTGACGGTGGGCAGGACGTCGGCCGACGTCACGTGGCTCGCAAACGCCTTGAGCACCCGAACTGCACGTAGGCAGGCACGCAGGGGTTTATGAGGCCATCGACAGACACATGCAACCGTCCGTCCACCCAGATGGGCTCATTTCCCTACCGGTGGTGTCGTGGAGGTCAGGGTGGTCCCGGAAGCGGCACATAGCTGCATTGCAGTGCAGTGCACACACAGGTGCATACGTGATTCGCCGACCAGTGCCCAGTGCGTCACCCCGCTGGCTGCATGTATTGTTTCTCTCTTCTGGTCTGGCTGCCGCACCGACCGACCGACCCATAATGAGCTGCTGTGTCGATGCCGCGTTGACGTTGTTGATCTGCTTCAACATGGCCTGTCCAGTCCAGTCCACACACAGACACACATATGAGATGAGATGGACCGTTCACTTCACTTCACTTCACTTCACTTCACTTGTCTGTGTGCTCATCTCATCTCATCTGGCTTGGCTTACGGCAGCGATGGAGCGGTAGAGGTCCACATGAAGGTAGTCGAAACGAGCCAAGGTGGAGATCTGAATGTTTAAACAGATGACATGACATGACGTGTGTGTATCCAATCCACCCGTTCGTTCGTACGGCAATGGCGAGTGTGTTAGAGTTGAAGTGGGTGGCCTGTGACGACTTCAACAGGTGATTCAGACGACACGACTGCATCCATCCATCCATCCACCCAATATTGACACACGATGGTAAGGTAAGCAGGCCCATTCCTCACTGTCTGTTGTCCCTGCCTGTCCACACCCCC
>CDMY01000336.1:13939-30859 GCA_001179505.1 Vitrella brassicaformis | reverse complement strand
ACCAGTTTTTCCAGCACGTTCTGGTCCCTGTGTCTCAGCTTGCTCAACCCAGACAGACACGACGTCACCGGCTGCAGACCAGACACACATCAAGTCAAGACATACATGCCATTAGCGAGCGGCGCCACGCCACTCGAATGAATCTGTCTGTATGTATGCGGCTGGCTCACGAATTCGCCCAAGACCACAGCCTTGTTCTTGACCTCGTCGCACAACACCTGCAGCGCAGCCACGCAGCCATCCAATCCACACATATCATGTCTATGCACCCAATCAAGCCACAACGATACGAGTTGAGTTGCTGCCCCTTTTCTTGTTTGCCGCGTTGCCCACCTACCCACCTCTAGGACTCGTTTGCTGTCGAACCTGGCCTGCAGCCTCCCAAGAGCATTCAACGCACCCGACAGAATGTTGGCATTCAACGAACCTGACAAACACATGACACTCGTCTGTGCAGGCCGATCCACCATACATCCATTCATCCATCCATCCATCCAACTGCAGACTGACCAGCGATGTGTTCCATTCTGTCGGCCATTGCGTCCAGGAAGCCCTGGTCGTAGATGTCGAAACGGGCAAATGCCTGCAGGAACGTGTCTGAGCCGCACACACAAATAAGAAGCAGCAATGTGCTCTGCATGGCTGGCTGGCTGGCTGGCTGCCCCCTGGCTGCTCTCTCTGCTTACGGATCTCGTGGCCGTCCATCTCATGTGTCAAGAGGGTCGCTGACATGAATGACACACACCACAAGCAGCAGAGCAGAGCAGAGCAAGCAACGGGTGGGTGAACACCCCTCGGCAGTGCAGTGCCCGGTGGTGCCGACCCGACACATGCGTTCGTTCCTTCTCACTGACCCCTCCTGGCCGTTTCGTGCAGCAGGATGCAGTCCCCCAGGTCCAGCCTCAGACACGACTGCGCTACCGCAACCAGCTCCTGCGTACAGGTCAGGTGCATGCAATGCAGTCACCCACACACACAACACGACGCCCGCCCGTCTCCTCAGCCCAGCCTCCTCACCCTAGCGTCAAGTGAGTTGATGTCATCAGCGATCCGCTCACCCACACGCGTCAGCAGCTCGGCATCGTCCCTGAACCCGCGCTTAGCCATCCCGCCGAGGAACCGCACCAAATCGCCCGCAGCCAAATGGTGCCCAGGACCCACCATCACTGCCCCCTCAGACCAGCCATCCGGCGCTGGCACGGAAACGCAGTCGCTGGTGGTGGTCATGATAGCTTCCCGACAGTATGCGATCACCTCCCGTGTGTGTTGGTCCGAGAGCAACTGTGAGGCCATCTTCTGCAGCCGCCCGAAGACGCTGACGACGGTCGGCCGGGGGAAGTGGAGGAGAAAGGGGTAGACGTGCTTGGCCACCCACTGGCACACCGCAGGGTCCTTGAGGTCGTTGTGTGAGAGGCTCCGCAGCAACACGTCCACATAGTGCGGATGCAGACACGCTGCCGTGACGCCTTTCCCGCGGAACACACGAACTGACCGCCGGTCCACCAACGACTTGCTCGCAGCTGGGCACGTCGGACAGTGCCGAGGCGACCGAGCCCTTCCACGCAACATCTCCGCTGGCCGCATGATCCGCCTGCCCCTTTTGCGACGTCGCCTGGTCGGTCGTGAGGACAAGTCTGCATCGCTGAGCGGTGATGGTGGAGTCGCTGAGCGAGCGCGTGCTGTGGGTCGAGAAGGGGAGAGTCTGGCGTTCAGGTTGACGGCCAGTGCAGACAGGAGCGCTCGAACCACAAACGTGGGCAGCCCCTGCTGGATCTGACAGAGAGCAAACACAACAAAACAAAACAGAGCGGGCACCAAACAATCGCGCACAGACCAGTCGTGTCGTCCTTTATAACCTGTGCCAGCCGTATCAGTTGCGGGATGTTCATGCGGTTCATGAGCTGCATCATGTGTGCCGCCACAGTGCTCCTCTCCACCGTCACCCACTCATCCACACCACACGCCTTCGAGTTCCTTGCATGAAACAGCGCCTCATTGCGTACCAGAAAAGACTCAATGCCGCTTCGGCGGTACCGAGGGCCTACATAGAACGCCGGAAGTCGCGCCAGCGTCACCAGGGCTGGCGCTCGTGAGCGGCGATGAATCATCAGACAAAAACTGAGGGAAAGGGACTCAGGAAGGTGTGCACTGCTGCTGAAGGAGCTGAACAGGCGCTTTCTGCCACAGATCTCGCGGGCATTCACAACTCAGCTCGCAGCATGCGGCCGATCGTCGGCAGATCAAAGAGGAGAAGAGCGCTTTCTGACGAAAGCCATGAAGCCTTCGGAGGTGCAGCCGTCCAAGTGCTGCGGCTTCCAGCTTGGCAGTGAGGTGCGGAGCTACAGCAAGCGAGATGTCATCCTGTATGCGCTTGGGCTGGGCCTCTCGCAAGACCAGCTGGACGCCAATGACCTCCAGTACACTTACGAGAACTCCGACGGCTTCGCCCCCCTCCCGTCGTTCGCCGTGGTGCTGCCGAGGGGCGAGGTGGTCTTCGAGTCGCTCAGCAAGTGCCCCGGCATGCCCGACTTCAACCCCATGATGCTGCTGCACGGCGAGCAGAAGGTGGAGCTCTTCAAGCCATTGCAGACAGACGACACTCTCACCCACACGGCCTCGCTCAAGGAGGTCTGGGACAAAGGCAAGGCCGCCCTCGTGGTCGTCGAGACGCAAAGCCGCGACCAGCAAGGCGACCTCGTGTGCGTCAACACCAGCCAGCTCTTCATCCGCGGCATCGGAGGATTCGGCGGTCCCAAGCAGCCCAAAGGCCCTGCTCGCACCCCGCCCAACCGGCCGCCTGACGTCGTCTTCACCAAGGCGACTTCGCCCAACCAGGCGCTCATCTACCGCCTGTCTGGCGACTACAACCCGCTTCACGCGGACCCCAACTTCAGCAGCATCGGGGGCTTCGACGTGCCCATTCTGCACGGCCTGTGCACATTCGGCATTGCGGGCCACGGGGTGGTGAGGGAAATGTGCGACAACGACGCGTCGAGGGTGCGGAGCATCGAGGGCAGGTTCGCCTCGACAGTCGTGCCGGGCGATGTGCTGGCCGTCGAGATGTGGCGACAAGGAGGAGGGAATGGGGATGGGGGGCGGGTGGTGTTCCAGGTCAAGAACCTCAACTCGGGCAAGGTGGCGCTCAGCAACGGGCTCATTGTGCTGCACACTGACAACCCAAGAGCCGCCCTGTAGACAGATCATGAGATGGATGGATGGATGGACAGACGGACGGACGGATTATTTGTGTGCATGTGCGTGTGCGTCTCGGGAGGAGATGGTTGCGGCCTGGTCTGTCCGTTCTGTTGGTCGGCCAGGGGACGACAACACGTTGGTGTGCGTTGGTGTGGATTTGTGTGTGGATGCATATATGCCATGGATGGCTTTATGGTGAGTGAGTGTGGACTTGCCGTGGTTTCGTGCGCTGTGCTAAACCTTTCTCGTTCCTCTGTTCCAGCTGGCTGCACTGGTAAGTAAACAGTCAATCCTTTCATCCGCCATCCATCTCTCTGAATTAGCCAGCCAGACTCTCTCTGCTACTACCTATGGTGTCTGCCTGCCTGCCTGCCTGACTGCCTGCCCGGGCACATGACAAACCACACCCGCATCTGATCTGGTCGAAGCCACCTAGTCTCACCAGCGACCAGACAGGCAGGCAGGCAGGCAGGCAGGTATCGACTCGACTACACGTACGTATCGTTGACACACAAATCAATCGTTGAACCTCTCTGTCTGCCTCCCTCCCCCCCTGCTTGACCGCTGCCTGCCCTCCCCATGTGGTCGGCGCGGACATGCCCCATCCATCCACTCACACTCACATGACACGGCCCTGTCACGTCACACCGGCTGCTGCTGCTGTGGCTCTTGATGCTGGCCACCGGATGGCTCATCAGGCACCTCTTCTGCAGCTGGTGGATCTCTCGCGGCACAGTGAGTCACTTGTCCTCCTGCATCATGTCCGACGCCCCCTGTCTCCTCCGTTCCTCCTCTAGCCTCTTGTCCCGCAGCTGCCGAAAGGCCTGATCCAGAGCGGTTGTCGTAGGGGGCCTGGAAGAGGGCCGGAAAGGCCGGCACCGATGGCTGTTGCTCTGGCTGGGCAGCGGGGAGGGGCATCCCGTTGCAGGTGGGCTGCTGGGGAGGGGCGGGAACAGCGGACACAGACAGGGAAGGTGCCTGCGGGGCGCCTGCTGGGGCTGGTGTGGGTGTGGGAGGGTGCCGTAGGCGGTACTCGCCCAGTTTCGCGCCGAACTTGAAGACCAACCTGATATTACACACACACGCACGCACGAGCGGGGAGAGAAGAGATGGATGGGTCAGTCAGTGTGTCTGAGTGTGGCGGTGTGTCTTGTCCGTCCGCTCACTGCTGCAGGTAGTAGTGGACTGTCTGCGGGGACTCGTTTGGGTTCGCACACATGGCCTTCAAGCAGTCACGCGTCTTCAGGCTGCATATCCACACACACACACAGCACCGAGGGAGGGAGGGAGGCGTCAGCACACGAATCTCGCCACATCTCGCCACACGGCCGGTACTCACTTACAAGAGGTCGGCGTACGGCTTCTGTTTGTGTGCGGGCATCTTCATCCGGTGCATCTCGGGCGCCAGCCACCCGTAGTAGAACCCCTGATACTGTCGCATGACAACATCCGCCAAAGCCGACCTCCCACCCCCACCATCACCAGCGCTTGCCGATGCTGCTGACTTGACAGCCTTCCCTGCCGTCACGACGAGTCTGGTGAATGCGCCAACGTCAACCGCCGCCCCGCTCGCCAGCCAAGAGTGCAGCTGGGCCAGACGGCCGCTGTCGGTGGCGTGATTGAGCAGGTAGGCCGGTGGCTGAGTGCCCTGGACATCCTGTAGTAGAGACGAGAGGAAGGTCGCTGGGGTCAGCCCGCCAGAGTGTGTCCGGTTGGCCGACTGGCGGCGCCGATACTCCACCGCCAACGCACCCGTGACGAAGTCGGGAGGCTGAGTGGTGGTGGTGGTGTCTGGGGTGGTGCGGGGTGTGGCTTGCTCTTGGGTGTGTGTGGGAGGGGAGTGGTGGCTGCCCGCCGAGCCTGGGTCGTCATCCCTGCTTTGGTTGGGAAGGGCACTGTTGGCACGGGTGCGGCGTCTCTCGGCCTCGATGGCCGCGAGCCTCTCACTCAGGACGTCAACCACATTCAAGCCCTGCACATAGGAACACACAGCGGCCGGATGGATGGATGGATGGACTGACGTACCTCCTTTCTGGCGTGCCGTATGGTGTCGTGCGCCCATTCCTCGGCCACCTGCTGCAGCCGCCACAGCGCGTCGTAGTCATTGAGAGGCAGCTTGGCTCCCAAAGTACTCACTTTCATGCTGCCCCCCACAACACAATACGACACAACACACACCAACAGCAACACACGCACAATCATCAATTCAATGGACGGATCTCGTGTGCCGCGTGTTGTGCATTCGATGACTCGACTCGACTCACTGTGCTATAACGAAGTGCTCATACAGCTCATAAGGGAAGCCAGATGGTGCCCCGCGAGCCGAAGCCTCAATCCGCGAGCCCTCGCCCTGCGCCCCCGTGTGGCTGCTGCCGGCAACAGGGCTACTGCTGCTGTCGTCCCCTGCAGAGCAAGCCAGACGCGGCAATGGGGGATGGCTGGATGAGGTGCCCTCACACAGGCCAGCCGCCATGGCGTCGCTGCCCATCTGCTGCACCGCCGCTGCGAACTCCTCCAGCTGCGTACGCTCGTCGGGGAGCAGCACATCCGGGAACTTCTCGACCAGCTGGACCGATAGGGCCGCCAGCTCACGGACGGCGCGGGCGGGGATGGGGGCTGCTGCTGCTGCAGCACTGGACTTGTCCTTGGTGGCATTGAGGATGGCCTCCTCGCGTTTGCCGATCTCCAGCATGAGCTGCTTGGCCTGCTTGCGGCGGAAGGCCACCTTGCTGGCGTAGTGAGGGTGGCCAGGGGGGAGGGAGGACGCCGCAACAGACGAAGAGGGGTTCTCGGAGACCATGGGTTCGGGCGGGTCCTGCGGGGCGAGCGAGAGTGCGGCGAGGGCCTCCTCCTTCTTGATGCGGCTTGTGTCGGCAGCCGGCAGGGAGGCCTCGTATTCCCTGACCAGGGCACGCGGCAGCTCATACACATTCAGCCTGACGATACGAACACGGCCACAACACAACACAACACAACACAACACACGTCTGGTCTGGATGACTGGCAGGTAAGACACCATCTCTCTCTCGTCTTGACAATGAGATGCATGTGAGCGTACGTACCACTTGAGCGATGCGTTGGGGACGGTGCCGATCTGGCAGAGGTAGAGCGGGAACACAGCAGGCGCATCTTCGCTGCGGCACAGCTCCTTCCTGACGATGCGGATGACCTCGGTATCCCTCTTTCCCTGCTTCTCCTCCTCGACTGCCTTGGCCTCCTCATTGCGGGCCCTCTTGCTGGGGTTGCGGTGCCGCTGGTAGTGGGCGCAGGCGACCTCAAGAAGCAGACCGGGCGGCCGGGTGCCCAGATGCTCCTCGCTAAGACGATAGGCCGCCTCCCACAAACCCCTGCACATGACAGAGTAAGGAAAGGAGGTAGCTATACGGTGTGGTGTGGTGCGGAGCTTGCTGCCTGCTTGCCTTTCTGCTGCGAGTTTGCATATGGTCTCGTTCTTGATGGTCCAATGCAACTGACCGCCACCTGCATCCATCCGCCCAGCCATCCAGCCATCCAGCCATCCAGCCATCCAGCCATCCAGCCATCCATCCATCCATCCATCCATGTCAGTCAGGACAGGCAGGGCACTCACCTTCCAACATCTTGGTTGCGATGAACTTAAGCACAGCGATGCTTGGACGCCCGAACGGCAAGGTAGCGCCAGGCTGGTACGCCGGAATCTGACACGCAGACAACACAACACACATACAGACAGCACAGCACAGGAGGGACCCCGTGAGCAATCGCTGCCTTCCGCTGTCTGTCTGGCTGACCAGTCCCTCTATGTCGGGCCGCATGAGGTCAGCGATGGCCTTGTCCACTTGTTCGTCAGGCAGCGAGGCCAGCCTGGTCTGCACTGAAGGCTTCTTGGCGGCGCGGCGAGGCTGCTTGTCGAGGCTGCCCTTCGGGCGGCCGCGCTTCTTCGGCTGCAACTGCTCGGAACCGGCAGCAGCGGCAGCGGCAGCAGCAGCTGCACCGACGCCATCCTGACCCTCATCTTCGCTCCTCTCGGAGCCATCCAGGTCGTCATCGTCAGACTGCGGCTCCTGCCCGTGCCACAACACGCAACCAACAGCAGGTGTGTGGATAGACAGAGCCTCAGCGTTGATTTGTGTGTGTTGGTGCTGTTCTTTGCCGGTGGTCCTTACCCGCTTGACCAGCCGCTTCATCTCCAAGCGAGCTCCCTCCGCAAAGGACGCGAGGAGAGCTTCGGCGGCGGCTTCCGAACCCATGATGGGACTGCACTCAACTGTATCACTGCTATTGCTTCAGGTTTGCCTCTGACGCATGCTCCTCGATCAAAAGAATACCCTTTCTGCCCTGGTAAGGACCCCGTGATGTGAACGAACGACGACAACGACGACGAACAACGCTCTTCCCGTTCGAGTGGCCCTCGTCGCCCCCGTCTCGTCGCGATTCTCGTCTCGCGACTTTTGGGGGAGATCCCAGTCAAGCGGCCGGCGGCGGTGCTACTGATGCTGACTTGTGAGTGTAGGCATTAATCGCATCGTAAGAGACTCAGCGGCCTGTGCTGTGTGTGTGTGTGTGACGGTGAGTGAGGCAGGCCTTGTTGGACATCCATCCATCCCACTCACATCGATCGGGCAGTCGGCATCATCTACTGTACCGTCCGTCATCGCAGAACAACTCAGGCATGCACTGCACTGCCCTGAACCTTCCTTCCACCCACCCGCCCCTGACTGACTACACGAAAAAGTCTCTCTTTCCCTCTCTCCTTCCTCTTGTTCGCCTGTTTCTGAGTCGCCAACCTACACGTCGTGGACTTTGTCGACGAAGGCGCTGCAGGCAGGCAGGCAGGCAGGCAGGTAGACAGAATGTGTGTGTACTCGTGCGTCTCACTCACTCCAGGTGAGATTTGTAGATGCTCTCAGAGTTGGCTGCATGCAACAAACACACACACACACACACACACCGGATGGCCACAACGAACCCGTCGCCCTCCCCCTCCCCCCACTCACTCACCCTTCGCCAGCGCCTCTCTGATCTCGTCTTCGTTGGCGAAGTCGAGATTCTCCTCGAGGATGAATTGGGTGGCGGCGCGGAGGAAGAACGAGTGGCTGGCGAACAGAGTGCCGTCCTGGAGCATCGGGGCCTTCTCCCCGCTGCCCTTGGGGATCGATTTGTGGATGGGCCACCAGGCGACTGTATTCATCAACACCCATAGGTGCGAACGAGACACGGGCCGTGTGCGCTTGTGTGTGTATGCATGGGCGTGTTGCCGACCGACCTTCGGTGGAGTCGGACCCTCCGGGCAGGTCGTCGAGCTCTTCAGCGAGGTTGTCAAGGACGAGCCATCCCAAAACGAACGACTCCATCCAGGCGTTGTCGGTGTTGCGGGGGTCGTCAACTGAACGAACAGATGAGTATTCAATCAAGTGGTGAGCCATCGATCCACTCAGGGAATAAGTACATACATACCAACGTTGGTATCCTTTCCTGTACGTATCTATCGACGTACGTACCGTATCCTGCGTACACCGGTGTAGCCGACGACTGCAATGTCTCGACACCGCCGAACTCCTCGTCTCCCGAGATGTGCACCTCGCAGTCGGCTTCGTCGCACTTGTCCTCGCCGCCCTTGCAGGCGAACTTGATGTCGCCTTCGGCGACCTCCAGGCCCAGTGTTTTCATCATGGCCTGGAAGCTCGGCTTCTCTTGGATGGTGCTCCAGTCGTCGCAGATAGACTTGCCCTCCGTGCCCGTCAATGTTTCCTCGATCAGCTCCCTGATCGACCCGCAAAGAGACAGTCTCGCGACATTACGTGTATGTGTATGTGCGTGTGTATGCTTGACCGTGCGGCAGTGATCACTGGCGGCAGTGATCACTGGCTTGTGATATTCCTGTCCACGTCAGCCAACACACACGCATGTCCACACTGGACACGAGTGTCTTTCCGTCTCTCGTCTGTCCACACGCGGCGCACCTTATCGTCGACCATTCCGCCAGGGAAAGCCCAGTCGCCGCTGTCCTTGCGCTTGATGAGCAAAATCTCCAGCTCCTCAGTGTTGGGATTCTTGCGAAACAAGGTGACAGGCCAAGTAAAGGAAGAGTCAAGGAAGATCTCAGGTGCCGTACCTTGCGGCCCAACTGCATCGACACGATTGCATCCATTCTATCCAAGAGTGAGCGCTCATTTGAGCGCTCATTCCCGTCCGTTTCTCTCCGCTTACTGACTGACCAGGGAGTCTGCGGCGAAGTTGGGGCCCCACTTGCCGAGGCCACCTTTGCCGATGACGCCGGTGCAGTGTCTCGGTTTCACCGGAGAGCCCATAGGGAAGCCGTACCACTTGCTGTGTCCGTACTTGGCGCGTGTGATCTTGTCCGCCAGCAGCCAAGTGGGCAGCGGGGAGGGGAACGCGTCCTGCTCAAGCCAGTCAATGGTGGGGATTGTGAAAGCAGTCAGCTCGCCCATCACCATCTCGCCCGACTCGGCCACAGTTTGTTCCGAGGTGTGGTAGAGCTCTTTACAGGGCGAAGTGTAGGCATGGGCATGGGCATGGGCATGAGCATGTTGTGCAGGGGGCATGGGCATGTTGTGCTCGATGGGAGAAAAGGTCCGCCGGGTGTGGCCGAGTTTGGGGTCGAGCTCACTGCCGCGGATGATGGCCATGGTTTTGGGGTCGAGCTTACTGCCACGGATGATGACCATGGTTTTTCCGTCCGGCAGATGCCTAGACTTGGCCTTGCTCTCCTTCAGAGCTGGGTCACACCATCTGCGTGCACACAAAGACAACCAGATGCACCGAGACGTACATACCATGTGATCCCGGCCTCTCCACACTCTCACTCTCACTCACGTACCCGGGGGCCTTGCCCGACAGCCACTTGTTGACTATGTATCACCAAAGACCAGACATACATGAGACATGGGAAGGGCCGGACGATCTATGTATCGTCTGCATGTGCGCTGTGCGTTTTGAGATCACCGTGGCATTGATCAAAGTAGACAGCTTTGGTGGCGTTAGGGGCGTCCTCCACCAGGCCCCCTCCATCCTTCTCTGCCGCTTTAGCAGCCAGCTTCATGAAGCCCTCCTCCCGGCGGTTGGACGGCTCCCTCTTGCCTGACGCCGCCTCGTAGAATCCTTTGTAGACGAGCCCCGCCTGCTGCTTCGCAAACGGCCCAGCACGCGCGATTGTCACATTGAGATTGGCGTGGCGGCCAACATGCCGACCGACTACGGAGGCCGGGATTGCATTGCATTGCAGGCCGGAAGCAGCAAAAGCAAACAGGATCAGGGACGCCGTTGGTACCATGACAGCCGCCTGAGGAGAGACTGCGAGACGAGGCACCCCCAGTCTCGCCCCCATCTGCATGCAGCTGCTGAATTTTGGCCTGGAACGTAGATCGGCGGACTGCGAGCTAGAACGCAAGGATGCGGGATGGTTAACGAGATCTTTTGAAGTTTCGCCGGCAACACTCATGGGTGATCATGCTCATTCAAGAGTTCACACATGAGTTGTCGAGTCCCATCCATGGGTCGAGTCTCTGTGTGACCCATTGTGTCATGCAGGTACTCACTTGGTGGATGAACGGGTGGACGGACCACCGATGCCTTCACACATGCATTGCACCAGTATACGTACATCTTACACGTGGCTGTGCACACATTTCTGTCTACATTTCCAGAGAACACACACAGAGCCGCACTCACTACCGGTAGTGAGTGGCGGTCGGCCCAGCAGCTGGCGCACACACTTGATCTGATCGGCAAGGCACATCCCACCCCCGGCCACCACGAGTGCCTGCCTGCGTGGCTGTTGACACGTCGCTCTGGATGCTTTGTTGTCCATGTTTGTGTTGTATGTGGCTGTCTAGTGTTCCTCTCCGAAGAAGACATTGTCGTCGAGGATTTGGTGCCTCTTGTTGAGTGTCGTGTCCCAGTGGGCGAACGTCTCCCACTCCTCCGCACTCAACCCGTTGGACTCACGAAGACGCTCCAACATCTACACACACACACACACACAAGACAGACAGACAGACAGACAGGGAGGAATGGTCAGATGTGCATCATTCATTTCAGTCCTGAGGAGAGAGCACACTATTGTTGTTCACTTCACTGACCTCAGTGTCGTAGAGGTCGATTCCCCATTTCTCATCGAGTTTCTTGATGATGAGGTCGGGGTCCAGCTCGTTGAACACGGGCGCACCCGCGGTGGGAGGCGCAAACTGACCGACACACACACACAGACGGTGGACACATCCGTCCGCCGTGTGGGAGACTGACTGGAGGTGTGTTGATTGATTTTTACCTACCTTGTGGAGGTATTGGCTGAAGTCCTGCCACTTGTTGATCTCACTGAAATACAACCAAGAGACACACACCGACAGACCGACAGACAGACGGAGAGACGTGTGTGCAGCCATCCATCCACCCATCCATCCAAGGGTCCGTCCTGCCGGACGTCCACCTGCATTGATTGCAATCAGTGCCTGGATCACTGACTCACTCTCGGTAAATGTCTCGGACGTTGGCGTCCGTGTAGACGTACGACCGGTCCCAGGTGGCGTTGACTTTCTTGACCTGCACACTCACAACACACACACACACACACACATTCATTGATGGCGCAGCCGCGTCGTGTGTGTCAGTAGTGCAGTGCAGTGCAGTGCACTCGGCATCCCATCGTCTGTCACCTGTCCGCCTGTCCAGATGATTTCGAAGTGGTCGGTGTTTTGCTCGATCCGCTCCTCGCGAGTGAGGTTGCGCCAGTTGAAGTAGTCGGGGGTCTTTGTGTCCCACCCAAACAGCTTGGCGTCCTTGACGGCAAAGAACTCACCTGTGAATGAGACACGAAGCGCCCAGAGATATGGAGGCACACCTGTGTGCTGTCCTGTTACTTAGTACCTGGTCTGCCTTCCTCGAGCATTTCCCGCCACAGGCGCATGTTGGCCTTGTTCTCGTCGGTGGGGTCGTCGTACTGACCCGTCATCGCCAGCACCTGGTCCTGAGAGCGATAGATAGATAGGTCGGGGCGGTCACACGTGACGGACACACATAGAGAGGTAGCCCAGAGGACAGCACACATGCCATGCAGCCAAGCCACCACCCCACGAAGGACCTTTGCCGTCCCTATCGCGTCGTACATACGTATGTTTCGTGGAAGTTGAGGGCTCTCTCTCGTCGAACGCGGGACACACTCGTTGGTGGGAGGCTCTGCAGTGCAGTGCAGTGCAGGGGACACACCGACACATTGACCAATGCAATCAATGCACACAGACAGACAGACAGACAGACGGACAGACAGACAGGTGGTGGGTCATGTGTGCGCTGCGTGTGCCTGACCATACATACCATCAGCTTCGGGTGGTAGGACCCTCCGCTCCATATCGGGGTCTCCCTGTGTCACATGTGAAACACACCCACACCCACACAGAGAGGACCGAGGATGCCCTCTCTCTGTGCTATGTGTGCAGTGAGTGCATGTGTGGCGTGGCTCACTTCCAGTTGATGTAGACGGACTGCGCCAGCGGTTTGTCGACCAGCTCGGTGCCGTAGTAGGGGCCCACACCAGATGGCGCCCGATAACGGAGGAAGATCTGCATTCGGGGGGGGGGGATGGACAAACACCCAGTGGTCCGTGTGGGCACGTGTGCGTGCGCGAGAGCTGTATGGATGTTGTTGTTGTTGTTGTTGTCGTGTCACCCACCTCATGGACGTCTTGCTCGATCTCTGGCGTGATGGGGAAGTTCAGGGCACGGATAGAGTCCCTGCACCGTCACACAGACAGACAGACAGACAACAGACGTCAATTGACGTGTGTGGTGAGTGTTGGGGTGACTGACAACAGCAGAATTCACCTGAGCTGCCCCAGTGTCCGAGGAGTGATAATAGTCGAACCCATCTGCAGTGCAGACAGCAACCACCACACACACTCAGACAGTGCATGTCATGACGCCACCCGCCTGAATATCTGCCTGCGTGTCTGTCGAGTGTGTGGCGTGGCTTACGAATGGTCGTGAATAGCACCAGGCGAGTGCCAGCTGCCACATAGCGTATCCGTGGCTGCGTGCCGTCTTGAGTAGCTTGCCCAGGTGCATGTGGGCGAAGACCGACGCCCTGTAGGCCTCGTACCAGCCCTTGTACCTGTTGAGCTTGCCGGTCTCCGGCCCGTAAGAGATGAACCCCCAGTCCTCCGGCTGCAGGTCCTGCCACTCCTCCACAAACGAGGGGAATGTCCCCTCCTGCGGCACAAACGTCGGGCCCTTCAGATTCCAACTGACACACACACACATACGCACAGGCGCACAGCACAGAGAGAGACAAAGAGAGACCAATTTGTGAAGGAGAAGGGTATGGTTATAGGTTCTGTGCGTGTTGGGGACCGTTCTGGGTCCAGGTATTTCGCAGTGAGGAATCCGCCGGCGAGTGGCGAGTAGCCGACGAGGGGCACGTTCATCTGCCGGGTGCCGGCCATCTCGGCGAGGCCAGACGACTCCACGTGGTTCCTGTTCATGATGTTGTAGACGTGCTGGCTAAACACCAACGGCAAACCACGCTGTGAACCGAAAAGACAAAGGCCAAGACGAAGGAGCGTCTTGATTGGGTGCGGACTCCGTGTGGGCTTGGTGTGAGGCTGTGTGACCTGCTCTGCCATTGAAGCGAATTTGAAGAGGCCCCATGGGGTCTCCTCCGACACGGCTATGTGCCTCACCTGGCCAAAAACCAGAAGGTGAGTGAGGTCAGGCAGGGCAGGGTGTGAGCATTACACCCCCATGATGATGGATGAGGTGATACACACCTACCTTGCCCTCCTTGACGAGCTCCTCGAACGCATCGAGTGTGGCCTCCATGGACAGAGAATCATGCTCATACTGACACAACACACCCACCACACCCACCACACACATGACACCGACACACAGGACCAAGAGACGGGATGGGTGTTGTGTTAGTTGGCTGCTCTGCTCACCCCGTAGCAGTATGTGTCCTCTCCCTCCTCTGTCATGGGCGTGTAGCGATCGGGGGCGCTGAGGCTCACGACGTCCAGATAATCCGTACCCAGACGACCCAGGAAGCCATCAACAGCCTCGCGAATCCTCTCCCTGCAGCAAAAGGCAAGTTGTGAAAACACAGAGACATAAAAATGTCGGTCATGTCGAGACACTCCCAGCACGCTTTGCTTACCTGGTCATTGGCGGCCCAGGACGCTTCCGATCCTGCCTGGTTTGCGCGGGTGGGTGTGGCTGCCTCACGAGAGTCTCCGATGTGGCAATGCGGCCGGACAGCACCAGCCTCTCCCTGAAGGCCGCCCCACCCTTGTCCTTGATCCACTTGCCGATGAGCTCGTGCCCCTTGCCCTTGAACTGCGGCCGGCTGGGCACCGGCTCGTTGTCACCCATGTCCTGCACACAGACATGACGGACAGACGGCATATAGTATATTGTGTGTCTGTGTGTATGCCATCCCCGTGTGTGTCTTGTTTGTCTGCCTATGTGTGCGTGTGTGCCGTACCAAGAAGTTGATCCCATATTCATCGACGGCGACATCGAGCTGCTCAATGGCGTCCCCACTGTCGATGAGGTGCTCCTGCCCGATGTGGCTGGTGCCCAGGCACACCTCGCTCACCGCCACCCCCTTGCTCTCGTCCCTCTTCCGCCCGCCGCCCAGCCGCCTGTGCCGCATCCCCAGCACCAGGTCCGGGTGCTCCACCGCACCAACAGTCTGCCATCTATTGGCGGCGTCCTGCCGTCCGATCAGCTCCGCCAGCCATAGGTCTCTGCCGACCTCTCGCGGTTTGTCGGGCTGCTTGGGGAAAGGCGTGATGGCGTTGGGCCAGTGGGGGGGAGGGGGAGGAAACGATGAGGGGTACTCCGAGAGGGATGTGTCCGCAGTCTTTTGCTGCACAAACAAAGGTCTTCGCGGCCTTCTTCGAGAGGCGGGCGGGGTGAGTGGGGCGAATGCCGACGTGCGGTGTGGCCGCCTGGCCTTTCTGAGCATGGCTGGTGCCCTCTCGTGGCTGTGCGATGAGTCGCAGCCGATGCCAGTGATGACACAGCAGCACCATAAAGGCCACGAAACCGATGGTCGACGTGAGTGCCGGCAGTGCTGATGGTCTCCATGTCGGCCTTTCTCCATTGACCAGACCACAAAGCGGAGTTCCGTCGTCAGTAGGAAGCTGACGTCAGATCTGACCGACCACTGCTAAGATCGGCGACGGCCTTCGATAGAGCATGCCGTCCCGCGAAGGCAGGACGCCGTTGCAGCCCTATCTTGGGGAGCCTCTTTAAGCTCGCCTTCGCCAAGAAGCTCGCGCGATGAGGAGGGAATCAAAACACAGTTCTGAACGCTTCTTGTCGACATGACAGGCATGATTCGGCCGCCAATGAATTGGATCTGGACTTGAGAAGCCTCATCGTCCGGCGATGTTTTACCTGCTGCAGCGTCTGACGAATGTGCGGCTGCATCCGTCGCAGATCGGTCCGCACTACATCGCCGCGATGAAGGAGGCAGTGGAGAAGGAGCTGGAGGGCAGCGTCAACGCCGACCGGGGAATCGTGCTCACCGTCATCGACGCAGATCCGCGTGGGAGAGGCCACGTGCAGGACGGCACGGGCCTGGTGGTGGTGGAGGTCAACTACACGGCACTCGCATTCAAGGCCAGGAAGGGCGAGGTCCTCGATGGGATTGTCACGGAAGAGGTCAACTCAGTAAGTACGCTCACTCGCTGTGACTGACACATGGATGAGTGATATGGCTGGACACAACGCACAGCACATGTGCATTTGCGTGTGTGTGCGTCTTCTGTCTGTCCGTGTGCAGCTGGGTTTCTTCTGTCAGTGCGGACCTCTCCAGGTGTTCGTCTCGAAAAGCGTGAGGACGAATCAAATCAAGGGGACACACTTTAACTAATCGACAACACACCGTCTGTGTCTGTGTCTGGTGTGTGTCTGCCTGCCTGCCTCAATCAGTCGATGCCGATGCATTATCAGTTTGTGGCCAACGCGACGCCCCCCTGTTGGCAGTCGACAGAGAAGAAGACCGACGACGCGACCATCAAGCCGGAGGCACGGGTGAGGGTCCGCATCATCGGCACCAACAACGATGCAACCAACGTGGTGAGTGAGCACACAAAACAACCGAGCCAGACCACCATCCAGGCAGCATGATTGATAGTGCGTTTGTTTTGTATGTGTAATGACTGTGGTGTGGCCTTGGTCAGTTTGCCATTGGCTCCATCAATGAGGACTATCTCGGTGAGTGGAGTGAGTACGGGGGAGAAACGTGTGCTGTGCTTGTGTCATCACCATCTTCCACTCTTTCTTTCTCTGTGTGTGTGCGTGCAGGGAAGTTGCCGGAGCAAGTGTGAGAGTGCCCAGTCAGTCATGCTCGAGTGCATAGCAGCACTGGCACATGAGGGCCGCCACCACCGCCTGCAGCTGCGCCACTTGCCTGATCTATGTGTGTGTGCAACGATGCGATGCGCTCCTCCAGACGACCCAAACCCTCACTGATGGACTGCAGCACACACACAACACGCACACTCTGTGTGTGCTGTGCTCTCTCGAGTGAATGCGTTCGCTTCTCGGTTGCTCACCGGTGTGCCGCCTGTCTGGGCTGCAGTGGCAGGGTCACCGCCCTGTCGTGTGCCGAGTCGCCACTCTCCTTCAACGCTCATGCTCTCGTCTTTTCCACCAGCCCCTCTGTAACAGAACCTCAAAATATGAGCTATTCCCAGCTCTAGACCGTAGGGATGCATTCCTTCCC
>CDMY01000336.1:0-13639 GCA_001179505.1 Vitrella brassicaformis | reverse complement strand
CCCCCCCCCCCCCTCTATCGCGAGCTAATCTGCGAGCTCTCTTTCTTCTTTCAAAACACACACACAACGACAGCGACGATGCCCTCGGCACACCCTCTGCAGCAGCAGCATCAGCAACAGCACGGAGCGGCACTCATCCTCAACACGCCGCAGCTGTCTCCACAGCATCAACAGCATCAGCACCCGCAGCAACACCCCTTCTGCATGTGGCCGACCCCTCCCCCTGTGCCCCTCAGGCCAGTCGAGCGGCATCCCGCTCAAAAGCGGTGCAGACCGCCAGCACGGAAACCGCCACGCACACAGCACACTCGTGGCCCCCCTTGGCGCACGCGCGTCAACCCATACGTGTGTCCGCCTTGCCTTCGGGCTCTGCAGGACCCGTATGGTGCGACCGCGGCGCCCATCAGCGCGTATGCGCTGCCAGCCATGCCGGCCCTGCCCCACATGATGCAGCAGCACTTCTACCAGCCGCCTCCCATCGCTGCATCGGGTGCGTCGGCCGCGCATGCCCCTGGCTGGGGTTTCGTTTCACCAGCCGCCGCCATGGCGCCCCACCGTGCCCCACAGACAGCAGCAGCACCGCAGCGCCACGCCATCGGCGTCCGCCCAAACATCGCCGCCATCCCGAGGGCCACCCCAGCTGCGTCGAATGTCATTGAGAAGGACCTGCCGCCCAGCCACCAGGGGCACGTCGAGAGGGAGAAGGACCTGCCGCCCAGCCACCAGGGGCACGTCGAGAGGGAGAGGGACGGAGAGGGGAGGACGGAGCAGCAGGAGGTGGCAGGAGGGCATGATTTGGCCCACAATCAGCAGCAGCACCAGCAGTCAGAAACCTTCGACACGTCGAGCCAGGGGAAAGGCTCACCCAACACGAGCGCCGAAGCTGATGGTATGCATGTACAGTACATACATGAAGCTGATGCGCATTCATTCATTCATATGAGTGGCTGCCTCTTCTTCTTTCTTCCTCTTCAGGCGTGTCGTCGTCAGCCAATGGATCATCGCCACCCCCCGACTCCCCCGCAACTGCCCCGCCAGACGTGCCCGCCCCTCCCACGCCCTCTTCATCACCACCCACGCACACCACTCCCTCCACCGCCCCCGGAACTGTGCTCACCATCGACACCGGGTCGTCGTTTGAGTGCGTGCAGGAGCTGGAGGGCGGCCGCGGAGGTTTCTCGCTGATGACGGGAGTCTTCAGACGGGGCGACAACAGCCATCAGGCCGTCATCAAGTACATCACTCGAGACCAAAGGAGGGAGGGGGCGGAGCGGGCCAGGCACCTCAGCGACGCACTCAAGGAGGAGGGGGCCAGACTGGGGGAGGTCAACGTGGCCATGGAGAAGGAGGGGGCAAGCGTCAGGCAGCGCCGCCGCAACAATCTCAACGCACCGAGACCAACGGGCACAACGAGCATCGCCCCCAAGCTGCTCGCGGTGGTGGAGGATTTGGATGCGTTGCGGCCGATCGTGACAACAGGGGGAGAGATTGCCTGGGACTGGGACATGTGTGATCATGACTAAGGCTGGCGACGGTGAGCCGAGGCCTTCACACCACGCACACACACAGACAGAACAGACAGACCTACGAGAGCTGGTCCATCCATCCATCCATCCATCTCTCCATCTCTCTGCCTCTGTTGCCCGTTGTGCAGGCGTCACGTTGTTTGATTTCGGGCGCAACTGCGAGCAGGTCAAGCCCCTGCTGAAGTTGACCATTGCAGTCAACCTGGTGGAGGCGGTGCTCGCACTGCACAAGGCCGACATCTGCCACGACGACCTGCATGGTGATAATGTGGTGCTGCTAGATGAGACCACCGGCGAGATTGCAATCATAGACTATGAGAGCAGCCGCAACATGACCGCCACGCATCAGCGGCCCCTCACCACACGTCCAGGCCCCCCTTGCACGTCGCTGCACAACCTCGTGGCCATCCTGGAGGGCCGGGCGTTCAAAGATGAGGCCATCACCTTCGACTCCGACCTCATTAGTGTCGCGTGCTCACTCCTCCTGCTGGCTTTCGACAGCTGCCACCTCGTCCCCGACATTCAGCGCGAGGCGCGCAGGCAGATGAGGGAGCTCGTGAGCAAGTGTGAGGAGGCTGCTCGTGATGAGAGGGAGGTGTCCCGGCAGCAGCTTGCCGACGAGTATGTGGCAGCGGTGGAGCGGGTGCACATGAAGGCCACCACGGAGACCATCAAGATGGACGAGTGCCTCACGCCCACCAGCAGGCCGCTCTCTCAGCGGACCATCGACCTGTATCGCGACGTCTGTGTCGGGCACGCGACGGGCAAGTCGGCTGACGAGCTGAGGGGGCTGATGGCTGACTACCGCTCCGATATGATATCCGGTCAGTGTGGGTATGGTGGTGATGAAGGTGATGGAAATGGATGGGTATGCGTGTCTTTCGTACCTTGCAGGGTTGAAGCGTGCCACGAAGAACGGCGACGCGCCGTCAAGGAAGCCACCGAAACCAAGGGGTGACTGATCAGAACCAAACCGGACACGCCACTCATGCGATGCGTTTGCCTGTCTCTCTGTATGCATGTGGCTCAGGTGGAGAGGCGACCATTCGTATGGACGGCTCGTCGCTCAACTTCTCCTTTTACCAGGGATGAGGGAGGGAGTGGTGGGGACGGCATTCGGGGGATCGAGGACTACGAACTACAGCACACCATCCTTCTGAGAGGAGGGCCAACATTACAACGAGCAGACGAGTCGACATGTGCACCATATGTGGCTCTTTTCCCACATCGAGTGCCGCTTTCTTTGTGTCGAAGCCGATTCGTGCCTGGTGTGCCACCATAGGCTGCTTTTTTCCCACCGCGCCAGCATAGACCGCTTTTGTGTTAGTGCGGCTATCACAAGTCGCGTGTGTGTTAGTGCGGCCACCTCAGGTCGCTGTTTCCTTTACTGTCTGTTCTCTATGTTCGTGGTGGCGTCGTGGTGGAGGGGCGGATGGGTGCGTGTTGAGTCGAGTGGATGGATTGGTGGGTGTGGGTGGGTGTGAGTCGTCCATCCGTGAGGCCATTCAGCGGGTCCAGGGACATCTGACGCAGTTCGACCACCAGCTGAGCGTCAAGGAGAGGGCCGTGGCTGTACGCACAAGAGGCGGCGGTGCTGGTGGTGGTTGTGGAGGTGGAGGTGGGGTGGCCATCATGGTGTTGTACAGGTGGGCATGGACGAGCACAGCACACCCAGGCGTTGTCTGCATGCCCTCTCTCTCTGTGTGCGTCTTGTGTGTGTGTGTGTGTGTGGCCATGGCTGCAGCACACTGAGGACACATTCCGGACGTGTCGGCCGACAAGCAGCGGCTCAAGTTCGTATTCGAGAAACTCTCCAAACACTTCCAGGCAGAGATCGGACGACTCCGCCAACTCGCAAAGCGACTCGTAGAACTGGTGAGCCCAACCCCTCTCCCAGACACCTTCTCGCGCCCACCGAAAACACACACACTCTCTCTCTCTCTCTCTGTGCAGGAGGAGGCGTTTCGCCTTCGCGCATCAGGCTATCGCAAGAGGGCGGCAGCAGCGGGCAAGAAGCACACAACCACCACCAGCACCAGTGCAGCAGATGAGGAGCAGGAGAGCCTCATCAAGCCCTCATCCACAGACACGGGCACGTCGGGCCGCACCAGCCAGCCGCGGCAGATGGAGACCCGCCGGCAGCCCAATCCTTCCCCCCTTTCGATGAGGAAGGAGATGGGCCCGCCCGAGGGAGACGACCCGTCTACGAGACAGAGGGCAACCCGACCCCCTCATCATCTCTTTCCGCTCCCATTCGGGTGCGTCCCGACTCACCCGCCAAGCCCCAGGTCGTCTTGGTGCCGCCTACCAGCCCCCAGGAGGACATCTCAACCATGGAAGACACACCCCTGTCACTCCCGTGCATCGCCATCGACGACTTCACACAAGGGGATGACGTTGTGGTGACGCTGACGGCGTATCAGGGCACCATTGAAGCGACCTTGTGCAGCACGTGGGCTGGGCAGGGGGTGGTGGTGCTGGCAGGCGCGTGTGCCGGCTCATCGACGCTCCACTGACCCCGTGACGCTCGACCACTCTGTGTGGATCCACGTGACGTCGGCAAAGGACCCGCTGCAGCCGACCATCCTGCTGGCCCCGCCAGAAGCGTCGAGAAAGATCGGTTGGGAGCCGTCTTTGGCGGGTGTGGTCGGCGTGACGTCTGTGGACTATGAAGATTAGCTGGTCAACGCGGCGGAGCTGCCGGGGCATTCGAGTGCGTCGATGGATGTGTGGCTGGACGGCGGGCTGGTCTTTGTCACGCCGCTACCGTCTCTCTGCACCGTTGCCGTCACTGCAACTGGCTCAGGTACGCGAGCACACGGGCATACCCATCGGACATAGACACCTGTGTGTATCCTTGCCTTTTTCCAGAGCGCCTCTCTCTGCTGAGCAGCCAAGTCTCCCACCCCACCGCCCTCACCATCACGGCAGGAGCGTCCCTCTCCCTCCGCGACTGCCTCAGTGACCTCACAATCGCAGCACCACCCACACTCTCGCCCTCGCCATCGTCCACAGCTCGAGTACTGTTCCGCTCACCCGGCAGCAACGAAGCAGCCCTCTCCGTCACGCTCACAGCTGTCAACCAGCCGCCCACCCTCACCGCCGCCCATCCAGTGGTGTTCGTCTCGGCAGGCAGGACTGTGTCTATCGGCAGCAAGGCGTCCATCACATTTGCCGACGACGGCATGGGTGGCGGGGGTGTCGACAGGCTGGAGGCGGAGGTCCGTGTCACGGGCGACGGAACGGTTGCTCTCGCACCGTCAGCCCCTGTCAGCCCGACCACAGCGGAGTACCGGCCTTCCAGGGCACAGCGGCACAGGTGGCGTATGCATCATCTGTCGGGTATCGGGGTCGGCGGGCGTCGACGTCACGGTGGTCGACGATCGGCATTCGGTGCAGCTGCAGGTTGCAGTCGTGGTCACGCAGCCCTCGAACAACTAGGGGGGCACGCTGCTGCTCACACGGACGGGCCAGCCGTCCGTGGCAGGCCAAGCCATGCAGCCGCTGGCCATCCCTCTGAGCGGGCTCGGTCTCACCCTGACACTCGGCCAGGGCATCCCCCTGACGGCTCAGCTTGAGTACACTGTCCACGTGCAACGGACGGGCCCTGGGAGTCACGATGGGCTTCGTTGGGTCGCTGCAGTGGCAATTGCGGTGCTGGGACGACCAGCGTGCACGTGCCCGTCATGGCCGGCCGGGACTACAACACCCATGCGTCCGCATCCGCTACAACGCCGAAGAACCCATATTCATGCCGGTGAGTGATCCACCTGCACGATGCACACGCGCACCTTCCCGCTGGATGACAATTACCTTTGTCTGTCCGTCCGTCTGTCTGTCTGTCTGTCTGTGTGTGCGCGGCACACTCAGATCAGCGACCACGAAGCGGCAGACCCGTTGGTCTCGCTGTTATGGAGTGCGCAACGTGGGGGCGAAGTCAACCCAACAGACCCCCCACTATGCCCAGCCCACGGCACTAGCGCGTGGGGGGTGGTCGATGTGTCCTTCCCTCACTGCATGACCAAGTGAGAACAAGACCACACACGGGGTGCACCCAACCCATGTCTGCATGTGATGTGCATGTGATGTGCATGTGTGTGTGTGTGTGTGTGGTCAGATAGATTGCTCACTCAATCCTTAGTGGCGTCCGTGAGCCTGCGCCACAGCAGCAGAAGCAGATCATCATCCAGGGAGCTGCTGTGGCGGCCGCCCCGCCATCGTACGGCATTCAGGAGCACCCCCTGTCGGCTCAGGAGCTCCCCAAACAATTACCAATCCCACACTGGACCCACAGCAAGAAATCGAAGGCTTCGAGTGAGTCAGACACATAGACACGCACACTCATCCAGACCGTGGTCCCATGAACCGTCTCTCTGCCGCTTTGTTTCTCTCTCGTGTGTGTCAGGCCGGTCGTGCTGCCCAAGGTGTCGCCGCGTGAGGTGCCCAGAGACGCCGGCGTCATCCATCCACCACCCGGACCGCAGTTGCAGCAGCAGAAGGTTGCCGCACCCGTTCCGTCTCGTCCCAGCAGCAGCAGCTGCCGCTGGCCAGGCACAGCCACCAGCACCGACCACCGGCAACGGTGACCGCATGGCACTTCTCGAGGGCTTCATCAAGAGCCAGCTGCTCTGCGTCCCTCGTAAGCTCCTGGAGGGGCTCAATTCGGTCGGCCGTCGTGCCTCGGGCAGCGCCACACACACGGCATCGTCGGGCTGCGCAATTGTGGACGTCCGCCTCGGTGGCCACTTCATCGGAGGAGAGCGCCCCGCTGCCGAGGGAGGGCGGTGGTGTCAGCTACGCACCGCACACGAATGGCAGAGGGTGGCTGGGCGTGGGACACAGGGGGAGGGAACTTTTCTGCTGGCTGGATGGACGGGAGGCGGGTCTGTCGTGTCATGGGGGTCTCATGGATTGGTGTGCCTTTTTCTTGTCGGCTGCCTGTCGCGTATGTGAGGGAAATGGCGGTGTCGTGCACGTACGTTGTGCCCTTGCCAGCGCCTGACGCACCCATACATGCCTCGTGCCAGTCAGCCCAGCCTAGCCTAACCCTACCCACACAAAATTATTAAGGACATAGGCGACGGTGTCCGTCGGAGCCTCAGACCGCCTCAGACACGGACGGCCAGCGTCTCTTTTGTCGGTATGTCATTCTGCCCATACCTGGGTGTCGTGTGTGCGCTGCTCGCCTGCTGGTTGTGGGCATGCGAAGCGTCCCCCTCTTAGCGCAGCACAGCACAGGGAGGACGGTTTTGGTGTATGTGGGTGGTATTGCAGTAGTGGATGACCTCTCGCTGGTGTGACAAAGATAGATGACGGGTAGAGTCATTCTCGTGTGGTGACAACTCGTGAACATGCCTTAATGAATGAGCGCTTTTCGATTATGGACATCTGTGTCACCCACCCGACCGCCACGATGATGGATTGATTGAGGGATCGACGTATTAATAGTGGAGGCGGCCGGGGGCGAGTGTATGCGCGAGGAGGGGAGAGATGGTGAGGAGTGGTGGTGTTGTTGGTCGACGTGTTGTGGTGTGGTGACGGGAGGGACGAGAGAGAGAGGGGAAGTGGTGCGAGAATGCCAGCTGCCTGTTGCGTGTGAGACCATCGAATGCCTGTCGGAATGGATGAGCACCGTGCCTGCTCTGTTGTACATGCGGCTGCCTGTCCTCTTAAGGTGAGGGTTTTTGTTGCAGTGTTTGTCAGTTCACGCGGAACGTACCATTCTTTGGTGCACGCGTGAACTTTGATGAGCGGGCCTTGCGGCTGGCTGCCGGACTGGCCGACATACAACCTTTAAGCTGTGGTCACCGCGTGAGCTTGGGATGTGCCAGCCAGCCAAGTCAGACGCACTGACAGCCACTGTGTGTGTGATGTCTGTCTGTCTGTTTGTCTTGATGGACGACACACTTTTGCCGGTCGTGTGTTGAACTTCCTTCGCACGTCCATTTCACGTGAATCCACATGCATTCACACATCAAAACGCAACCCACTTTCTTTCAAAAAAAAAGCCGTTCTTTCAGACGCGAATTCGAACAGCTCTCCGTGTCTGTCTGTCTGTCTATCTCTGTCAGCATCTCGTCTCTACTGTGCACTGCCAGTGATGGCCAGTGCCTTCATCTGGTAGAAGAATAACACATAACACACACATCATCCACATGCGGTGTGTTTGTCGGCGAACGCACGCACTTGTGACATCTTGCCGGACATCGTCGGCACCACCGCTGACACCAAAGCCTGCACATCCAGTCAACCAACCAACCAACCAACGCATATGTGCTGCTGTCGTGTCTCTTTCATACGTACCTGCGTGTGTATCTTGGCGGTGTGAGTGCTGCGCTTCTTGGCCGCCGTCTGCTCGCCCTCTCGCTCTTCCTCTCCGTCCGCGACTGCACACATCCATCTCACACTCGACTGCACACATCCATCCATCCATCCAAATAAACAGCCAGTTTCCCCTTCTTTGTGTGTGTGTGTGTGTGAATCACCTGTCTTGCCGTATTCGATGAGCTCAGCCACAGTGGGTCTGGTGGGCATGGTCGCGAGGATGCTCGTCACCACCACAGTCTCAGCACGACGCTCATACACTGACACCGAACGCTGTACACACCAACAAGTAGTGCCAAGGGCCAACAAGTGCATCTTCCCATGTGTCTCTTGTTTGTCCGCTCTTACCTGTGTGTGATCGATGGCCGCGTCTGTGTCTGCCGTGTGCATCTTGTTGGCCATAGGTGTGAAGTGGCTGGGCGGGCCCAGCAGCACCACCAGCAGCAGGGGACTCCGTCACGGCATCCTGATCGTACACACACACACAGGATGTCACTGCAATTTCTTTCAGTTCGCTTGCCTTCTGTGCTTTCTGCGAGGCGCTAGTGCTGGCTGCTGCTGGTGTAGCTAGTGCTGGCTGCTGCTGGTGTGCGGGGCCGCCCCAGCTCTCGTCATCCTCATCGGGATCCTCGTCATCCCACTCAAAATCTAGTATGATACACACAGGCATGCATCATGAGACTTGTCTGCATCACTGTAGGATTTCACGAGATCACCGGGAAAGTATGGTTTGCAGCCCTTTGTTATCCCGAGAATGAGGAGGAGCCTCTTGGCCTCGAAGTTGAACAGCCCCAGCCCGCGCCGCTTCGACCACGTGCCATTCCGCAATTCGTTGCTGCACATGGGAATACACAGTCTGTCTGTCTCTTCTTTCCTTCCTCACTTACTTGACCAGCCTGACGATGGATCGGAGCCAGATTGCGAACCTTTCGGCGCTCGTGAACATCCGGCGCGCTTCCCAAATGTCTGTCCCGGCCTGGACTGCCGCCTCCTAACACACTCACACAAAACACACACACCGATGTATGTGGGAATGGGACTTCGCTATTGTGTACTTCGGTGTTGCCCCTTCGATTGTTCTGGTCGAACGCATCACGGGCCAAACCTGACATGCACGAAGTGTGACCGTCGCTTGTGAGTTTTGTGCCTTTTGTGAATGACCTCGGAGTTCGGCGTCCGTCAAAATTGGGAAAATCCGCACCACTGAAGCCAGCGCACCACACGAGCGACACACACGTGGTGCGTGTGTGTGAGTGTGTGTGTGTGTGTGTGTGCTGCTCGCCTTCCACATTGAAGAGTGGCGGCGTGGCTGTGCCGGGCAGCGTGGCTGTGTGGCCGCGCTCCTGAGCACCTGGCTGCGTGGCGGCCGTGTCCATCTCCTGAGCACCGGGCTGCGTGTCTGTGTGGCCGTGCTCGGCTGCGTCGGTCATTTGCGTGTCGGGAACTGGTCCCTGTTGTTGGGGTGGTGGAGTCGGCTCAACCCAGATATGCGCTGAACGAAGGAGGCACGAAATCATGTGATGTGATGCGATGTGATGTGATGTCATGTCATGTCATGTGGTGTGCTGTGTGTACTGTAGTGCAACTCCGCCAGCACATGACCGTGGAACGGCGGTACAAACGGAAACGCTGCATGCACACACAAACGTACACAGGTGTTCACGATGCCTTCACCTCTTGTCACCTTCAACATTGAAGATCTGGCCCGTGTAGCCTTCAGGGTGCACGACTATCTCGAGACCAGGCGTAAAACGCCTAGCAGCTTCGTAATCTGAGCGAGTGAAAGAGAGACACACATACAGTGCTCGCTCAGATTGAGTGAGTGAGTCCAACAGAAGAACAGCCAGCGACAGTAGCTGCAGGGGCGTCATGCGCCTCCCCTGCAATCAGCCACTCAGTCAATCACTCACTCACTTAATTCCGCCTTTGTATGTATGTATGTACATACAATTCGATCATGCCATCGATATGCATGCATACAGGGAGATATTGATATGGATGGTAGGTGTGACTTACCTCGAGCCCATTCACGAGCCCAAGTGAACAAATCGCCCCGCATGTACGTACCGATGGCGAGACACGCTGTGTGTGTTGTGGCCAGACAGACAACTCAACGAATGCCATTCACACAGCCAGATGGAAGTCGCCACAATGCTACTGGCAATACCTACACTTCTCACTCTCTGCTGCACGGTAGGTAGTTCCGTTATTGGTTGCCACATGATCCTTACTGCACTTACCAGCCTAGCTAGGACTACATACACACGGCCTCTACCAAAATACTCCCGGTACAGCTCGCGAATCCGCCTGATGCACACACACACACGGCCGTCTCGCCCATCCGCACAGACATGGGCCTGCACTTGTCTTCATTCACGCGCCTGGTCCATCGACCCGCACACAATGTCCCTGCACAGAGACAGACAGACACCGTCCTTGGTTGATGCTCTCGTCGTTGTATGGGTAGTGGTTGGTGCGTACGGCGATGGCTGGATGATAGGCTCGCGAAGTGGTGGGCCCGACAGAAAGAGCACATCGGCCTCACCTGGCCCTCTGAAACACACAACACACAGCACAGCACAGCAAGCCGTCTTCATTCCCCTGTGTGCTTTGGCCGTGCCTCCCGCTCTCTCTCTCTCTCTGTCTGTGTGTGTGTGTGTGTGTGTGTGCGTGCAGGGAAGTTGCCGGAGCAAGTGTGAGAGTGCCCAGTCAGTCGATGGACACACACACGGTATAAGCTGACCTGGGGTGTTCAAGTGGATGGATATATTCATCAGTGTGGGCGAAGGCGAGGCCCAAAGGGCCGAGCCGAGCAACGACTAGCCACTGATTGACTCATCGCCTCTGAGTGCAATGTCGTGGCTGAGTGCGGCGATATCCAGGATGTATTTTCCAGCTCATCACGCGCCGAAGCACGTTTCTTTCTCCTCAAACTTCTTCTTTCACGGACACTGCTCTTTCCCATCTCGAATCTTGCGCATCTTTGTGACCCTTCTTCGCCTTCCCCAGTCGCTGGTCTCAGCAGCACAAGGGATCCTGTGCTTCTGCCATTCCCTGTTTGCGAAGATGTCCGACAGCCTGGCCTGGCTCCACGAGCAATGGTGCATAGCGAGGCGTGCCTATCGGCAGCGTCCGGCGTCGTTACCGCCAGTTGTCGCGGCTGTTCCGGTGGCGCTCGTACTCTCTTTGCTGCTGGGTTTGCAGCCCTGTCGTTTACCTCACGAGGTGGGTGTCGAGTGCAATGGCCTGTCGAACAGGCCTCCTGCTCGCTCTGCTGCTCATCGCGCGGAGCAGCCACCTGGTGGCAACAAAGAAGGCCACGATACAGCATCGCCGTCGCTGGACAGAAAGGACGGTTTGAAGGAAACACTCTCAAGCAAAAGGTACGTGTCAGCGACGGGATCAGCCACACAGGAAGGTAGGTCACTTCAGTGCGTGTGCCTGCTGATGCTCAGGCTGGCGGCCATCGAGGGCCTGTCCCAATATCGTGTTGATCAAGTCTCATCCGCGCTGCAGTCTGACTTCTTTGACATCAGTCACGTACCTGCCGTCCTGCCCGTGGTGCCCCTCCTCCCATCAGCCATCCAGACGGCCTTCAAAAGCGCCCTGAAGAAGGCAGTCGATGCACAGGATGAGGAGGCCTTCGACCAGCTCTATGACCATCTCATCGAAAGAGAGTCAACACGCAAAAAGGTCAGTCAGACTGCTACAGCCAGCTCCACTGATCGGTCTGTCAGTGTCTGTGTGGCTGCTGTGTGTGCAGGAAGCTGCGGAGCGGCATCGTTTGGAGGCCGAGATTCAGCGGCTCCGGGAGGAAATCGGCACGCTCAGGAGCCGGGTACACAGACCTCACACACATAACAGCCAGTTTTGATCCTGATGGTGTGATTCATTTAGGAGAGCCGTGGCGAGGATGGCCAGGGAGAGGAGGGAGAGGCAGCCTAGCAAGAACAGCCGCACTGAGCAGCCCCTATGTACGAGAGCGATTGTGTCGTGGCTGTCGTGGCTGCATGCACGTGTCTGCGTGACCAGGTAGCTGCCTGCTGTGAGTCAGATGACGCACAGGAGTGGGTTTTGTGCTCACCCACCCCCTATCGCCAGATATCTCTCCGCAAAGGTCTGTGTTCGGTGTCTGTTTATGTACGTTTGGCTCCATGTGGATGGATGGATGGCAGACAGTTTCCGCGCTGAATGTCGCCTCTCCCGTGCTGCGTGTGTGTGTCTCCGTTTTTCGGCGTTTGTGTATCTGCCTCCCTGTCTGCCTGCCTGCCTGCCCGATAAGAGTGACATGGAGTGAGTTTTCGCTCGGCCGTCTTTCCATTTCATCTCTCTGCGAGCGACATTCTCTCTGTGTTGTCCGTGTATGTGTACCTGACTCCATCATTTGCAAATGGGATGGATGCATCTTCTGTGGCTGGCGGGCTGGCTGAATGCATGACCGGCAGTTTCTAGACGCAATTCCATTGATGGGATCTCTGACATGGTTCGTTCATCTGAATGAATGTCCGTCAAGCTGACATCAAGAGAGATATGCTGAGAGAGAAGCCGATAGCTTGCCAGTCATGTCGTCAGTAGAGACACGAACTGTACACACAGACCTGTATGTGTCCAACAGACAGCGAGTGAGATACGTATACACAGCACGGGCATCATGCAGTAAGAAAACAACACCGTCAGCGTGCAGCTATGCACCCAAGGCATGATATCGAACAAGTCAACACGCCAAAAGCACTTAAGTGTGTGTGTGTGTGTAGGTCTGTCTGTCAGCTGCTCGATGCCCACCGCACTCAGAGAGCAATGATCAGCAGTCACTGTGTCAGGTGTCCTGCGTACGGAAGAAACATCAGCACACGAACACACACCCTCTCTCCATCCCACAGCAAACAGCCAGCACACCTCCCACAAACCTCACACCACAGCAGCACCAAACAGACGTCTCCATCCCATCCCCCTCACTCTCTCCCCCCGCCGTCCAAAAACTCACCGGCGCGTCGGGCAGACACATCCCATGTCACAATACACAATAGAGAGGCGCACATCGGTCCATCCACTCGTGTGTGTGTGTGTGTATGTGTGTGTGTCCATTCCCTCGCCCGCCCCTCTGTGTGCATCTCTGTCACCGCCCGGCAACCCTAAAGCACCAATACCCTTCATGGGCTGACGCTCTCAGGTTCCTGACCGACATCAGAGATGCCCACAGAGAGAGAGAGGGGAGGATACACACGCCAAGAAAACCAAAACACGACTTTCTTTCTCAGGCCTCCCTCTCTCCCTCTCTCTCTCTGTCAGGCAGATCAGGGTGTGTCTGTCTGTCTGTCTGTCTGTGAGCCGGCCGTGTGTGACGGATGCATCGACGAGAGATCAACACACTCTCGCGAGCAGTCGTCATACAAGCCCGACCAACAGACAGACAGACGGCCACCGCCACCCCACAGCGATTCCTTTGTGCAGCCAGCCAGCCAATCCTCCCTCTCTGTCTGTCTGTCATCTCTCCCCCGCCCCCCACCCATCGGCCGACACACTCATGGCAGCAGACGGCCGAAGCCATGACAACGGCAGCCAGACCGACCGACACGCAAAGCCCCACAACACAACACAGTGAGATCGACGCACATACGACCAAAAGGCGACATAGTGAGGGATTCAGTTCAGTTCAGTCAGCCCGTCCGTCGGCTCATCGGCCGATCTCTCTCCCTTCAGCACATATCATCGCCATCAGCGCGTCGAAGCCATCAGAGAGCCACTCAGACAGACACACACTGAGGACAGACAGACAGACAGACATCTGT
>CDMY01000335.1:82513-113290 GCA_001179505.1 Vitrella brassicaformis | reverse complement strand
GAGGAGGGGGGGGGGGGGGGGGGGGGGGGGGGGGGCAGGGATGCCTGGATGGATGCCGCTGTACATGTATTGCTGCTGCTGATGCTGCTATAATGCTACTGTCTGGTGTGTTGCGTGTCGCGCGTCTTGTGCGTGAGCTTTGCTTGTGTCACTCGCGCATTGGCTGAGACGAGGGCTGCCGTTTGTGACAGACAGACCGACTAAACCAGAGCAAGAGAGAGAGAGACAAGAGAGAGAGCCTGTATTGAGAGAGAGAGAGAGAGAGAGAGAGGGAGAGAAAGACGCGAGAGGGGGCCGGGGGGATGGGTCAGCTATCGCTCACAAGTGTGTGGGGATTGGCCGCGCAGTGCGGTAGTCACGGCACGGCAATGGTGCATTGCTCGCTGACGGACGGACAGAAAGGGGAGGGGTGGTGAGGGGGCTTCGGGTGCATGTGGATGGCCGCTCTGCGTGCGTGTGTGTGTGTGTGTGAGAGAGCGTGTGTGGCTTTCTCTACGTGCCTGCCTGCCTGCGAGGTATATTTGGGTATTTTTGAGGCACCACCACCCACAGTCATGATGTACCCATCCATCCATCCATCCATCATGAGTGTGTGTCTGAGTGGGTGGGTGTGTGTCGGCCTGCCAATGGCACATGGCACCAACGACCGACGAATCGATGACCTGCATGACCCGCTGCTATCTGCTACCTGCTGAGTTTGTATATAGAGATCATGATGATACCATCTTCCTTTCTTCCTTCCTCCCTCTCGACCTTCCGACCTTTCTGTACATGTATACTTTTCCGTCTCACCTCAACTCAACTCACCTCAACTCGTCTACATGCTCCTGCATTGCACGCACAACGGTCTTGTGTTAAAGACATCATCCATGCCTTTCATCTTTACGGCATTGATTCCATTCCATTCCATTTTCCCTACTGACTCGGTGCGTGCCAAGTGAGATCACTGCCTTCGGCACGCCACTTCGGGCGGTACATGCATTCGCAAACGAGTTGTTGAGGTGTCTGTCGGCCGGGACATTTTTCGGACACGAACGCATCGTTGAAAGAGTGCACCGACTCGATGATGGAGGAGGGACGGACGTGCTGCCATATGAATGACTCGTGAACGAATTCGACGGTGAGACGACTACTGGCTGATCCACTTGTTTACGTGACAGACAGACAGACAGGCAGACGGACAGGCAGGGAGGCAGGCAGAGCACTTGCTTGACAGGACAGCCAAGAGAGAGATAACCACAGATGTCCTGTCCTGTGTGGAGGAAAGAATTGAGGGATGTCCCGTCCCTCGCTTGCTGCCGCTACCTGCACCCTGCCCCAACGCAACACAGCACAGCACAGCACGTCATAGCGCACTCTTTCAGGAGAGAGAATTGCCCTTTCTCGCACAGACCAGTGGGTGTGTCGGTTCAGTGAGCCTGCATGCCCGTCCTTCTGTTTTCCCGTGTCTATCGATGTGTGTCGTCCACCCAGCGGCTCGAGTTCACGGGCCAATCTTCCGGCCGAGCGGTGTTTCGCTCTCCTGCAGACTGGTCGCGCGAGTCCCTGGGCGGGGGGGATGCAACGGGCAATTGAAATGACACGACATCCGGGCGTGCATGGCTGTGCTGACTCAGCCGGGGCATTTTTCTCTTCTCGTGTGCGTGGGCGTCACTGTCCCTTTCCATTCCATGTAAGCTTATCTTGTGAGTGTACTTGTCTGTCTATCACACGATCGATGTGCAAACACATGCCACTCGTTTATCATATTGATCTGATCACATCACCCACTCCTCAGGCAATGTAACATAGACACGCCCCATTCACTCACTGCCTTACCTTCGACTCGACTGCCTGACTGAGTGAATGACTGGCTCGTGATGTTTTCTCCCACCGGTTGTGTGCCGGTGCGCTGCGTCTGTTGGGTATCGCTTGTTGCGCACTATTGCATCGATTGCACCATGGTTGCTTTCCTAGCCTTTTCCTAGTGCCGTTGATTGACTAATCATGGGAGGGAGGGACGGAAGACAGACCGGTCGGCCGGTCGGTCTCTCTGGCCCATCGTGTGGTGTCCCCTCGTCAGCGAGGCGACATTGCAGATGGGGGACTTTTCCCGTTGTGATGTGTGTTGCGGCGCGGTGTATATTCTGGTCACTCAACGGTCGGTCGAATTGGTGGGCGAGAGGCATCACTGGCCGACACAACCAAGGGCACTTTTCCCACTCACCCACCCGATGCCCGCTGCATGGAGACAGAGACAGAGAGAGAGAGAGAGAGAGAGAGAAAAGAGAGGGAGGAACGAGTGCTTTCCAGCGACTTTGTAAAGGTTTTTCCTTCACTGTCTGATGGATGGATGGATGGCTGCGTGTGATGTGAGGGGCCCTGTCCACGTCAGTGAGCGAGCATGCACCTATGGCGCGGGTGTCCGGGTGTGAGCGAGTGCCTCTGCTGTGGTCGTTTCGATGAGCAGAAGGCATCACCATGGGAGCTGGGTGATGGAGGGGAGGGGACGCCGATTGTTTCTCGTACTTGTCCTGTGCTGCGAGTGTCCCGTCCCCATCTAGGAAGGCAGCTAGAAAGCGGCCGCACACTCCATATGGTGGCAGTGCTGCTATGTGCCGCCCTCACTCTCTTGTCGAGTCAAGGCTGGCTGCCCGTGGATGCATGCTGTTTGAACGAAGAGAGCACTCTTTTGGCTTGGTATGAAAAGCACGCAAGTGACCCCGTCTGCCTGCCTGCCTGCCTGCCTGGATACGTCCATGAGAGTGATATATACGAGCACGGTACACACCCTCACTCGCTTTACCGCTGCCTTCGGCAGCCTTTTCGAACGGGTCCGCGACCCTTCTCTGCCCGCCGACAGACAGGCTCGCAGAGGATGGTCTCGTGGGCGGTGTTGAGAGGCTGCCAAGGCGATGGGTATCGTGCGGGTGCATGAGTGGTGGGGGGTGGCAGGGCGGCTCCTTGATCGGTGCGTGCCTTTGAACGATGTCGTTTTAACCGCACAGAGGCAGCCACGGTGCCTTGGTGCTTACATACGAACAGAGAGCGAGCCGCGTGCTCATAAGCAAGCCTGTGTGTGTGTGTGTGTGTGTGTGTCTCAGTGAGCTGCTTGAGGGTCCGGCTTTGAAGGCTGGCTGGCTGCTGAGTGAGTGAGTGGATGGATGGATGTGTGGCGCTGCGGCGGTGTCTGTGTGGGTGACGGATGGGTGTGTGTGCGCGAGTGAGGTTTCAATATATGGCCGCGCACACCGACTAGGGATGCATGTCGGAGGGGCATATCCACACGTACACACACGCAACTAAGCGACTAGAGAGGGGAGAGGGGAGAGCGGAGGAGGTCTATTGCTTGGGGGCTGGGGTGGGTCACTGCACAAAGACAAGCTGGTACTGGACTGCTGCCGCCCGCTAGGGTGCCGCATTTTTCTCAGCTTGCCTTCCTTGTCTCCCTCTCTCTTCGTGTGTGTGATGCCTGCGTGTTGGGGAGCTTCCGTCCTGTCTGCAGCCAGACCGCCACCGGAGAAACAACACACTTGTCTCGGCTTTGGCTTGGCGGTCTGGCTGAACAGAAAGGACGTGAATGAGTGGTGGGGATGGGGATGAGATGTTTTAGAAAGGTCAGTCACTCCTAACGCTCATGACTTGGGGGCAACACAACCTAACCTGCTATAATCTATTCCGACCTGGTACACAGACATGTGGTGCCGCATTGTTATCTTATTGCTGCTGGTTTGATGTGATGGCGTTGACCGATGGCTCTCGTGGGTTAACATGGCAGGCAGGCATACGGACGGACACAAAGCGTGTTCTAAGTGCGGATGTGCGTACTGCCTGGCTGTCCGATTATTCGTTCCGATTGTTGTGACCTTGCACTGCACGACCGTACACGCACACGCCCTGTCCGACTGTAAGGTTCGAATTCGCCTTTTGGGCCTCCTCCTTGTGCACCGATTGCTTCTCACTGCGCATCTCTGGCTGGCTGGCCGGCTGTCCTCTGATTTGTTTGTAAATAAGCGAGCGAGGGCGGGAGGGCGGCGGTGGGAGGGGTGATCATGAGAGGGGTGTGTGGGAGGAAGGAGAGAGGAGAGGCAGCCAGCCGCTGTTTGATGGTATGAGCGGAGACAGTGGATGGATGGACCTGGTCAGTGTGCATCACACACATGATTGCCAACCACTGCGGATTGGGCATTTTCCGAATGTGCGCGCGTCGTTGAAAGCACAGCAGCTGCGTTCTGAGGATCCTCAATCGCCACATACGTACATCAAATTGAGCGGTTCTGCGAAATTCCCGCATTTGTGCATTGCGTACAAACGCCTCTTTGTCTCGCTGCACTGGCGCAACGAGACACAGAACAATGACGGACTCAGACCAAAGCACTATTGAGACACGAAGGCACATTGTCACTGAGTGCATTGTGACTGCTCATCCTGCATGCCTTTGTGAACAGCCTTGCCGTGCCGGGGGCCTTCTGCTTCGCGAGCATCTGCACCGCCAGATCAACATCCACACCGCTGCTCCAATTTGGCGCAGCAGCTGCAGAGGGAAAAGACGCGGACAGAGACGTCAATGCAGACAGGCATGAGCCAGTCAAGATCCTCGTGCAGTTTTGGCGTGCCCATGCGTCACCCCCCTTCATCCAGCCCTCAGCGGTGGTCGCGGCTGTTTGTCGCCGAGGGCTGTCGTCATCCGTACTGAGGACCAGTTCCTCGGGACCTCAGTCCGATTGGAATGTAACGGGCTCTGAACCGATGCGTCATCCTGCGCGTGGGGAGAGTTCAAGTTTGAAGTTCAACCTTGTCAAGTTGCTCCGCCGTGGAGACTGAACCCCCAGGAAGCCCCCAGTCGAATTCTTCGAAGATGCTGACCACGGAGCTCACCGCCGCCCAACCGCAACACGACGTTGAACACGTCATGAAAGTTAGCGATGAACCAGCAGATATTCTCAGCGGCGAGGCGCATGTCATTGACCCAGAGAGCACAGGCGCCACTGGGACCAACGACGTGACCTGCGGCCTGCCTACAGAAACCTACTCAGAAGAGGGGGTTGTCTATCATGGGGACGGAGAAAAAGACGAGAGAGCGCTGCGCAAAGAGGAGCTCGAGCTCGAAGAAAAGGTGAATGAATTTCGAGCATGCGCGGGACATGCAGCCTCCTTTCAGGAGTTCCAAACTGACTTGCGATATGAAGGAGGCTCATTTGTTGGTGCGGTCTTCACTCCTGAGCCGCTCTGCACGACTGCAAGAAGAGTCACAAAGGTAATCATTCGCAGAATGTCGCAGTCCTTCCACGTCTGTCACTTTCCAGGTACTCTTATACCACGTAATTGCAGCCGTCGGCTTTGCAGTCTGTTGGGCCCCGGTGTGGCTGGCGTACTGGTCGGCGTGCGAGAAGATGAGCGCGAGAGCAGCAGGGATAGTCCTCGATATAACTCGCCGCATCATCGTTGCCCTATGCTATATGGCTATGATACTACTTCTGGCTGAGGGCAGCACAATTGGGGCTGTCCGCCGCTTGAGGACGACCTGGTATTTCTTCCTTCCTGGGCTTGCCCCATACGTGGATTTTGCACTTTTCCACCACGTCGAGGCCCTGCGGAAACGCCACAAATATGCGCCGCTCATGCATTACCCCTGCACGCTGCTCGTACCCCTCATGTGAGAAAAGAATTGTGACAGTAAGCAAATATTCTCTGTCGTTGTGCCTGTCCTGTCAGGGTCTTTCGCCAAGTGGCTCTATCTTCGAAGATAATCATCAGGAAGCGGGCGTATATTCTCAAGACATGGGGCATATGTGTAGTGGTCATCTGTTTTTCGTTTGCCGTACCCCTCTACTTCATGCCTCTTGCCCGGACTGCAACAACAGATCGCGAGAAGACAGGCGTCATCTTTATTTTCCTGCTCGTGGTGTCGCCCGTTGTTGCGACGCGTAAGAATTGCGACTCGATCGATGGACACATTCGCATGTTTCCATGCGTATTCGGTCTGTGTTTCAGTCACAGCCATCGTTCGTTCTCTGAAGGACGGCCCTGCCCTGCAAACGTCTCCAGCAATCACGTTTGTAGCGTTCGGCTTCGCACTCTTCGCAAGGATCGTCCAGGCCGAGATGGAATATATCTCCTCTCAGGTAGGTGGGCACATCGACGCTGTCCTCGCGTCAGATCCATTCCTCGTCCTTCCTGGACATGTCTCTCCTTATCAGCTTCTGTGGAGCTTGGTCTTTGCATCATTCGACTTCGTCACCGACCTAGCCATGCCGTATTTCGTTCTCATAGGTGGTGCCGCGAGAAGAAGTCTGGTGCGATTCCTATGCAGGCCGGTACGAGATCGGCACTTCGACACTGTCACTGCTGAAGATACTCAGGAAACGCGCGATAAACAGACGCCGGTCATGCTACTCAGCCGCCATTCTACGACCATGATGAGTTTCAAGTCGGCCGGTCGCTGTTCCATGAGATCTTTGAGCACGTTTCTGGACGTCCCCACTCGGGTTGTTCAATTTGGCTATCACCCGATATTCCTTCAGCGTCTCAGCGATGTGAGGAAGGAAAGCGACAGACAAGAAAATCCATCCATTCTTCACTTTTTGCTTCCACTGCTGCAGCAAATGCATGCCTACAGCTTGATTGAGTTAACAGTGCTCATCTTCAGCAACCTGCTCAAAATCACTGTCGGCCAGATCCTCTTTCCATTCGTCCGTCACTTGCTAGAGAGGCCAGTAGGTCTGGGAATCATGGTGCTGATCGAAGTCTTCTTCGAGGGTGCGCTCTACATCTGCCTCGTGCGCTCTGCCAACTTGCCCCTGATTAAGAGCATAACCGAGCCCGGCGTTATCAGGATGCACTTGCTGGCACTGGGCATCGGCGGCACTCTTAACATGCTTCGCAATCTGCCAGTCCCTATACTGATGCTCTTGACCGACGCTGATGAGAACAAGTATCAGTCAGTAAGCACATACGAATTTTGTCCTTTTCATTCAAGTATGTTTGAGGTGCGATGACCTATCTGTGTGGACGATTGATTGATTTGCGGATGGAGACAGGAACACACGATATCAAAAATCAATATCAAGGGACACTAAGTTGATTTTTGATTCACAATTCACACCGACAATTGTCGTGTCGTACATGCTCTTTGGGGGGATGGATGGATAGATGGATAGATGGATGGATGGACCAAGACAGGCATATACAGACCAATTATTGACCCTCAAGATGCGAGGAAGGTCCAACCCGAAGTTTGGACCTTCGTCTGCTTCCACGCCACAGACACCAAGAGGAAGAGCATACCAGTCAGCCTAGGTGTGTCAGGTATGGTTCGGCGTCAAACATACGCAATTGAACATACGTACACAAATTGATGTAAAAAAGGAAAATATCGTTTGTCCGTATACGCATCATTTGGCCCAACGAGTCACGCAAGAAGAGTGCCGTGCACCGAAATGCCGATTTGAAAATTGCCGACCCCAAGGTACAGGAGGCGGTCGGAGGGTATAAACAGACAGACGGCATGCACTTGGCTGGCCCGCCGTGACCACAAACGTACCACATCAAATTGAGCGCTTCCATTTGTACATTGCGCACAAACGCCTCGTGTCTCGCTGCAACGATACACTGTCGAGCAACGAGACACACTTAAAGACGGACCCAGACCAAATCAAGTTAGAGACACGAAGCAACACAGTCACTGAGTGCATGCGAAGCGTCCTTAAGTGCCTACGTCATTTCACCGGTTGGCTTCCATGACAGGAGACGCGAGGCCCTGTGACATGAAAGACATGCCAAGTCGCTCCAGCCTCGCGGCCGATTTAGTAATTGCACAGGCGATATACAGGGCTTTGTTTTGTCTGTTCGGTTGAAAGACAGAGTACATCGTTACGGTACGTGTGTTGGTACCGGTTCTGTACGTACAGTACGGTGTGTGAGTGTATGGGATCGTTCGGCCGATCCCGAGTTCTTTACCAATCACAAACACACGATCGACCGATCAGTCGACTGATTGACTCATCCTCTCAACCATCCGTCCGTCTCTTCCTCCCTCTTCCCTTCTCCCGGGCTGTCTATACATCGATCGACAGCGGCACAAGTTTGTCTGTCTGTCTGTTTGCCTCGCTCATGCTCACATCGACCACACATGCAACGACACACACAACGTACGTACGTATACTGCACACATGCATCGATATTAAATCCGACCGACTCACCGTACCATGAACAGACGTCACGTCGATCGGATCAACAGACGCAACGCTCGAGCAGACAGATATACATGTATATACTTAGACGTACGGTACAGACGTACAGATGTATGCATATATATGTGTACAGATCGATATCGATGACCCTCACACACGTTAGTCAGTCAACGTTTGCACGGATCGGACGGATGTCTGTGTACGTGTACGTATGTATGTCTCATCTACCTACCTTCCTACCTACTCATCATTCACCAAATAAAGGCATGAATCTTGATCCCGGCCTACGCAGCAATGAAACGACCGAGTAGATGGCTAGAGATGCACTCATTGACCGACCGATGTATAGTATAGAGATAGACAGACAGACAGACACCCACATGTACAGTACAGACACACAACATAGTTTAGCTAATGGGGAGTCTTGGCCCAGTAGATAAGGTATACAGTCAGTATTCGTCCTTCCAGGTCATCAGAAACCGTGTGCAAGGTGCAACCTGGTGAAAGGTGCAACCTCATCAAGACTTGAGTACTGACTGTAGACCTTTACCGTAACCGATTCTGTAAAGTGCGGACGCCCATCGCCTCGCTATTCCTCCTTTCCACAAGTTAGCAAAAAACCCATGGACACAGAGAGAGAGGGAGAGACAACCGATGAGTGCAGGGGGTGGATGGATGTGTGTGGGGGTGTTGCGTGTGATGCACACACAGAGAGAACACACACAGACTCAGACAGACACACTCAGGCTCGGCTCGGCCCTTCGGTCCTCGCCTTCGCACAGCATACAAACAGACACACACACCATGACTTGGTTCGGCTCGGCTCGGCTCGGCTCGGCCCTTCGGGCCTCGCCTTCCCATCAACAGCAACACAAATTATCCACTCATCCATCCATCCCAGCAGCGCAGCAGACCACATATGGCTGACCTACATGACCTACCCTTGCCTTGCGGGGAACACAAGTGGGGTCAAAACAACGCATAGCCCAGTGGGAGTGTGTGCCCTGCAACGCTACGCTACGCAACGCGGCCAATGAAGTGTGCATCAGTCAAGGCCCTCGGGCAGGCAGGTCGTGTGTACATACGCCTCTCTTCCTCTCTCTGTCTGAGACAGCCCCCAAAAAACTCAGCCATCCAGCCATCCACGAAGCACCAACACACGGTCAGACAGACAGACAGACAGACAGCCAGACAGACAGCCAGGGCACCGCACCCCAAACATGAATGTCACTCAGTCAGTCAGTCGCTCTATCACTGGTGGGGCTTGACGTTTGCCGCCGGTCTTGCTTTGCTGCACACCAGCCGGAAGCCGAGGGGCGATTCAGAGCACGGCGAAGTGCCTGCTCCTCTGCCCACACACATACACACATCACATTAATTACGCACATCAGACATAAGGAATTTCACCTTGTGTCTTTTCTCTGCTTACTTGTTCCGACGAAGGCAGCTAGCGCAGTGAGTGGGCACCTGCGAGTAGTGGTGACCATGTAGATCGAGCATGTAGACGTGTGCTTCCCCTCTGGTGCCACTCACTCACGGCCCTCCGCCGTCTGACTCGCACACCATGTCCGTCTGCATGACACCGCCAGAGGCCTCAGGCCCCTGAACGACCACTTTCGGGTGACTGACGTGACGAAGTGCCCTCGTCCTCGCGGCGGCTGCTGTGCTGCACGTGCGGCAGCTTCCGCTTAATTGCCGGAGGTTTTTCTGGTTGCTTGTGTCGGCGGGGATGCACAGGGCCTGCCAGACGGCCGAGGGAAGGGCGGTCGTTGAAGTGTTGTGGTCGTCAAGCAGTGTCGGACGGATAGCGGCATGGGTGCCCCGAGCGGAGCGCCGAATGGCTGCGGCTGCCCCGACTCGCACTCCAAGTCAACGGCCATGACGGCGGCGAAATTGTCGGTCGGACTGCCCGCCCCGCCTCCCACATCGAGCGGAAGCAGCGGCTGCTCTGCGAACCCACCGAAGTCAGCCGGTCACCGAGGTTCCCAGCAGCCCTCCAAACTCGTAAATGTCCTACTAACGGTTTTGTACAGTGTGGAATGATGCAGACCGCCTTGTTGTTGGCATGCTGGTGGGTGCCGCTGCCTATCCGGGCCCACAAAGGTACACACACAGGCACTCAAGCTGCCCTTGCTGACCCTATTTTGTGCTGACCTTTCTCTCTTGCTCAGGTGCCCGCATTCCATCGGTGAAGAGGGTGCCGCACAACGCGACGGAGGCAAGGGCAAGGCGGTCTATCGATCTCACACAGTTGGCAGAGTGAACACCAGCCACTGAAATGACATCCATCTAGTGGATCCATCAGAGTACAAAGTACGTATCCATCCATCTGACAGGCATCTGGGTCTTGAGTTGGACAAGGATGAGCCAGCCGGCGAGGGGGAGCATCATCCCAAGGACAAGAACAAGACGGGCAGAGATTCAGATCGTCATGACGGCTGGACCCTGTTCAAAGACGAGCTCAAAGTGGCGCCAATCAGGGGCACAGAGAACGTCTTACGTACGTCTGCGCACCACATGCACAGAGAGAGCAGCATAAGCAACCACACACATGACTTGCGCATCCATCTATCCTTTCATTCCTGTCCCATGAGTGCAGCCAAGCCATCCCCCGGTCCGGTGGCCATCGTCAGCAGCCTTGACCTGGAGAGCTCCATTCGCATGTTCGGCATTCTGGCCACACCCGCCAGCCCAGCGGGCGCAGTGGGGCCAAAGAGCATACTCACCGCCACCAACACCGGACTCGTATTGCAAACGCCCAAACACGGCAAACTGGTCAGTCTGTGTGTGTCTTGTGGATGGATGGTCTATGTATGTATGTATGTATGTGAATGATCGCTATGGATTGATGCAGATAGCCGCTGAGCGTCCGCGTGAGTTTTTCCTGCCGGTGATAGTGGGTGACGGCCGCAAGTCCCCCTTAGACGTGCGAGGGGAGCTGGAGGAAGTGGCCATTTTCTTCTCGCCCGTCGCCCACTATGACACCGGTAGCAGCCGCTTCTTGGTCGGGTATCTACTCAACCAGTGCGAGCAGGTCTTCGCCATCTCTCGCACGTCTTCGCCAAAGTCATTCACGACAAAGGACTGGGCCTTTGCAAGATTCCCGGTCAGCGCAGTGCGTGCTTGAGTGAGTCCACACAGCCCACACGATGGCGGGCAGGCAGGCAGGAATGTCTGTCTGTCTGTCTGTCTGTTTGCGTCTCGTCTGAATGAATGGATGTGGTGAATCAGATCGACGACCGCGAGCCGAGCACGATTTTCGAGAGTGCGATAGAGGCTTTCAGACCGCCGGTGAACCGCACCATTACGAGTCAGGTCCTCTCCCAGGTCCTGGCGACGGTGTTCGGCTTTGGAGACGACTCAGGCGAGTGCAACCCGACTTTCTTCCTCTCGCACAACACACTCGGCGTCTCGCCCACACTCATCGGATTCGCCTACAATGCCTTCGCCAGCTTCGGTTGGTGCCACATACACAGTGGACCCGACCATATGTGTACGTGTGCGTGCTCCCTCTCTCTCTGCGTGTGTGTGCTTGTGTGTGTATGTGTTTCCGTGCAGACTCGAGTGTGTTGCTCGGCAGCCGCAGCATCTTCTCAAACGTGGACGAGGTATCTGAGTTTGAGGCCTTCTTCTCAGGTCAGGGCTCTACACTGCCCACATGCCGGACGGACGGACGGACGGACACCGTGCCTGGCTATGTGTGTGCAGCGGGCGAGGCCTCCCCATCCGACATCCTCACTCCCGGGATAGCCGCGGAGCCCGGTCCGATCGGTCTCGATGACCTCGATGACAAAGCCATTGAAATTGTGGACACCGCCGCGTCGATCGCGCTCGCCCCGTACGTGCAAGCTCCAGAAGACACAGAGGTGCTGCTGGGGTCCTCCGGAAACGAGCTGTTCGCGAGTTTCGACACGTCGGGCGATGAGCAAGACGAGCCATCGCTGCTACAGACGTCTGCGGCCGACCTCGCGGGATCATTCCTTCACTCTTTCACCAACAGAGGGCCAGGTGAGGGGTGCACAGTCATGGTCTCATGCATTGTATTACCCCCTCCCCCCATCCCCCCCTCCCCCAACACGCCACACAAACAGCTTCTGGCGGTGTGGGGTTCAACACGCCTCTGAACGGCGTCTTCACGCCTATCACGGCCTTCAGCCTGGAGACGTTCTATAATAATAACAACATCGCGCGTCAGGGGTCCTTCGAGCGCATCGCCGACCCCAATCAGACGTTCGGTGAAGGATTGTGCCATTGGATGGATGGATGGATGTGACTGGTGTGGCTGGTCATGCAGGCTTGGAGAACTCCGCTGCCACAGACTTCGACGCGTTTGACGGCGTGCAGGCGCTCTTCGTGCTCAAGCAGCTGCTTCTGGGCTCACTGCAGAGCGGCGTAGTGATCCTCGGACCGGACACATACTTCCCAGTAATACATGAGGGTCTGGCCCGACTTCGCTCGTCGTGTGTTGTGTGTTGAGAGCAGTCGGTGCAGTTTGACGAGCCTGATGAGGAGACAGCGGGCAGCCAGCTGGGGGGGTTCCAGATCAATCTCGGAGACGACATCCTTGAGGTAGACCTATACGTGTATGATGGTGCACCGATCGCAGACACACACATATATGCTCAGCTCTGCTTCATATGTGTGTGTGACTCACTCAGTCCTGCCGTCAGACTGCGAAGCTGGTGGTGTGCGCATGGACAGGATTCAGAACAATCAAAGACGCAAGCCTCGGTACTCACGAGTCTGTCTGTCTGTCTGTCTGTGTCACGTGTATGTGTGTCTCCGTCCGCCGGTACCTACATACATACAGACAAGCGTCGGCAGCAGGCGTTCGTAGCGTACGCGCAGCTCGACGTGTTCACCCTCTTCTCCCGTGCCTTTGACGCCCTGGTCATCCCCCCACCGCAGAAAAGCCTCACCCCCATTGTGGTCCCTTCGCGACTGACACGAGCTATACTGGTGCGCATGGTCTGTATGTCTCTCTCTGTCTGAATATATGTTTGTATGTTTGTATGTTTGTATGTGCGATCCGCCTTGGTTGATTGGATGCATTGCAGCCGCCCAAGGGGTGGGACTTCTCATATCCCTCCGTGGCAGCGACGCCCCAGGGTGATGTGCTCATCGGGTTCCAGGCCTTCGACAGGGCGGGCTTCCCATCGGCCGCGTACGTCTTTAAACCAGCAGACTGCCCAGACTTTGACACTCCCGTCATCTATAAGGTCCGGAGGGGGGTCGGTGAGGTCACGTCACGCTTTGCCTGCCTGGCTTTTGGTCTGTGTGTAAGCAGGCTGGTGAGGCGCCCTACTTCCGTCCAGTGCAGCAGGATGAGAAGACCGACAAGCCGCGGGTATCATCATGGTACGTACGCACGTAGCCGACACCGGCTCAATGATGGCTGACTGACATGTTCACCCACCACCCAACCCACACCCTCACCCACGTCTGTCTACAGGGGGTTCGGTTCGTCCACTGTCAACGATCCCCTCGACCTGCAGTGCCTCTGGACACTCCAGGCACGCACACACACACACACACGAACACACTCCTCTGCGCCATCTACGCCACGTTTGTGTCCATCTCTGTCTGTCTGTCTGTCTGTCTGTCGCTGTGTTCGCTACGGCTGCAGCCGTACGCCAAAGTGCCAGGTCTTCTAACGAATGGCGCGTTTTTTCCGCCGGGATTCGGCAACTGGGGGCTCGCATGGGCCAAGGTACGGTCTTCACAGCAGACAGATAGACAGGCAGGCAGGCACGCAGGTGGCCCCGCTATCGATCGATCGATGCTTTGTTGACCGATCGGTTCGTGTTGCGGCTGGGGTGGATGGGATGGCCATACCGCACCCATGTATCTCTCAGGTGTGCGTGCCCCCTGGCGCTTTCGTGACGCGGCGCCGGCTGAAGCGCGAGGAGGCCGTCCGACGGCGGCGACAGCTCAAGAGAGCAGCAAACAAGAGGAACAAGAGCAGCGAGAAAAGAGGCAAGGGGGAGGAGGCTGGCGGGGCAGCCAACACGGCAACAAGAAAGAGAAGGAGGAAGGTGGTCAAGAGGTCGGTAGGGAGTGCGGGCCCCCCACCGCTGGACAGCGATGAGTGGCTGGCGGCCCAGTTTGCGAGGCTGCTGGGTGGAGAGAATGGGCGGCTGGGGCTGCAGGCCGTGCTGGGCAGCAAGAGGGTGGGACAGATAGAAGAGTTCCTGCAGCGAAAGACCATGTAGCGAGCTCAGCTGGGCGTGTTGGTTGACGTGCTGTGTGCACACACGCATCGGATGAAGCACTAGTAGGTCATCTGACTGTCTGTCTCAGATGTATTTGTCCGTCTGGCTGCACATCTACATTACACTAAGCTAAATTATGCTGTGTGTCTGTACTGTACATGTGGGTGTCTGTAGTATGTGTGTGCATCCCATAGGCCCCCCCACACACGCCTCCACCCTCGGCACTCACTCGATTCTCTCTCTCTCATTCTCTCTCTCTCTGTGTGTGTCCATGGGTTTTTTGCTAACTTGGCGATGCCGTGTAGGCTTGAGTACTGACTGTAGACCTTTACCGTAACCGATTCTGTAAAGTGCGGACGCCCATCGCCTCGCTATTCCTCCTTTCCACCAGGTTGCACCTTTCACCACTTCAACGCACTCACCCCATCGATACCCCCCGTGCCGCATACCCACTTCTCACACACGCAAGGCCAGCCGCTCAAACTCACCACACAGACAGCCCATCACACCAACAGTCATTCCCGGCCTCCCAGCCCCCTGCGCTGGACACTCGTCGAGTTGTGTGTGCGCGAATGTCTGGGTGCGTCTGCCGCCCACTGCTGCACACGCGCATTCACGGAATTCGCAAACCCCCCGACTCACTAGGACTCAGATGAACACGGCAGCAGCCTTCATGGGCACTTAATTGCAATGGGAAAAACCTCCCAGCCCCGCGGTCGCCTGCAGGGTTTCAAGCCCTGCGAGCTTAGACGTGATGCATGGGGGGAAAGGCACAGACTGCACAAACCGCGGCAGATCTCTGCAGAGAGACTCACAGGAAGGCCACACACTCAGTCAGTCAGGAGAGCTCTCTAAGGTCGCTCAAATCTCTGCCGCTGATTGATGCGCCTTTGTGTCTGTCTGTCTGTCTGTGTTGTGTGTGTCAGAGATGGGCGTGTTAGATGCGCCAAGACCCCGAGGCTCGCTTTACGATGGAGTGCGAGTCGGGGCAGCCGCAGCCATTCGGCGCTCCGCTCGGGGCACCCATGCAGCTATCCGTCCGACACTGCTTGACGACCACAACACTTCAACGACCGCCCTTCCCTCGGCCGTCTGGCAGGCCCTGTGCATCCCCGCCGACACAAGCAACCAGAAAAACCTCCGGCAATTAAGCGGAAGCTGCCGCACGTGCAGCACAGCAGCCGCCGCGAGGACGAGCGGCACTTCGTCACGTCAGTCACCCGAAAGTGGTCGTTCAGGGGCCTGAGGCCTCTGGCGGTGTCATGCAGACGGACATGGTGTGCGAGTCAGACGGCGGAGGGCCGTGAGTGAGTGGCACCAGAGGGGAAGCACACGTCTACATGCTCGATCTACATGGTCACCACTACTCGCAGGTGCCCACTCACTGCGCTAGCTGCCTTCGTCGGAACAAGTAAGCAGAGAAAAGACACAAGGTGAAATTCCTTATGTCTGATGTGCGTAATTAATGTGATGTGTGTATGTGTGTGGGCAGAGGAGCAGGCACTTCGCCGTGCTCTGAATCGCCCCTCGGCTTCCGGCTGGTGTGCAGCAAAGCAAGACCGGCGGCAAACGTCAAGCCCCACCAGTGATAGAGCGACTGACTGACTGAGTGACATTCATGTGTTTGGGGTGCGGTGCCCTGGCTGTCTGTCTGGCTGTCTGTCTGTCTGTCTGACCGTGTGTTGGTGCTTCGTGGATGGCTGGATGGCTGAGTTTTTTTGGGGGCTGTCTCAGACAGAGAGAGGAAGAGAGGCGTATGTACACACGACCTGCCTGCCCGAGGGCCTTGACTGATGCACACTTCATTGGCCGCGTTGCGTAGCGTAGCGTTGCAGGGCACACACTCCCACTGGGCTATGCGTTGTTTTGACCCCACTTGTGTTCCCCGCAAGGCAAGGGTAGGTCATGTAGGTCAGCCATATGTGGTCTGCTGCGCTGATGGGATGGATGGATGAGTGGATAATTTGTGTGTCGTCGTCTGCCTCTGTCTGGCTCAGCAAGTGTCTGTGGCGATGACAAAGGCCGCTCTCCATAGGCCGGTCCATCCGTCTGTCTGTCTGTCTGTCTAGCCGCGCTGGACAGCAGGCGCTTTTATCAAATCAGTGAGGGATAAGGTGACGTGGGGTCGGTGTGCGATGCGATGACATTGATTCATACGTGTCTGCACCGCAAAATGCAATGTGACACTCTCAAGCATAGGCATGCTATGCTGCACGGAACAAACAAAAGACGATAGATACACTACACTGAGTCGTGAACATCAGTGCAATGCCTCTGCGTGCCTATGCTATGTCTGCACTGGCCCGATGGCCAATGCAGATCTGAGCTGGAGCCAGGAGTCAGGCAAGTCGGTCTCTCACTTCTCTCTCCTGGACCTTTGCCTTTATCGTCGTCAACCGCCCGTCTCGTTGTCCATCTCCGTCTGCCTTCTGTCTCTCTGTGGATTCATCTGCTTGATGGAAAATCATGACTGGGTTGTCTCGCAATTGGTTACTGCAGTACTTGTTCATCTGACACATTCTTGTCTTCAAAGAGCTTGAGGGCTGCAGGCGTCGAAAGAGACACAAAGGGTGATTGTGTCCTTTCCGTTGGCAGGGTGAAACCGTTTCTATCTCGCCTGCCATGACGCCGCCGCCATGACGTGTTGTGTGTCTTGTGTGCATGTGTGAGGCGGGAAATTTGCACCCGATACGTACTTACTTAACATGGAGCTGCACGCTCATCGTGGCTAAATTAGTTGACCAGTCCCCCGCCCGCCCACCCGCCCGACAGTCGACCACATGCATACCATACGGACAGCCGGCCAACTCCACCTAGTGTGTGTTAAAACTTACGCAAGCAGAAACGAAAACCTCGCTGTACATTACATTCTGTGGGGATGCATGAAAATAATAATGTGTGCGTGTGTGGAAAAGGAGAAAAAAAGGAAGTGGTTCGTTGGTTCTGGCCGGCCGCCACGAGAGCCCAACACAGACAGCTCATCAGAGATATAAGAGATAGAAGAGGGCTACGAACCTGCACACACATCACACCAGACACATCACGCCACACCGCATCGCACCACGCCAATGGCATGCACACACTTATTGCACTGGCGTGTGGCGGCATTCACTCCATGTGCGTACCCTCGTGCGCTCACCGTGCGTGGGAAAGTTGCTGTCGTTTCGCCTCTCTACATTTTGAGGCATTCGGCAGGCCAGGCGTTCTTAACCGATAGCTCTTTGGCGGTGACCAGCCTCTTGACGGTCGTCTTGGTCTGCATGGGAACATACACACACACACACACACACACACACATACACACACACACACACACAGAGAGAGAGAGAGAGAGAGAGATATGTACGCAAACATTTGGCACAAATGATCAACTGCTGTGTGTGTGAAAGTGAGCGTATCTCCGTGGATCCTTCGTCCTCTCCATCTCCTACGATGATTGGACGCATTTTCTTGGAGGTGCTGTCGTTGGACGAAGCATACGCCATCACGGCATCGAAAATGCACACCTTTGAGCCCGTCTTCGGCTCTGTGTCAGGGCAGAAGACGTCCTTGGTGCACACAAGTGGATATGCATAAAGACAGTCATACGGCAAAGGTGTGTGCGTGCGTGCGTGTGTGAGTGAGTGTAGGAGTGCGTACTACGAGCTCGCCGCCGTTGTTTTCGTCTTTCGACAGCCAGGCCTTCGTACTATCGCCGCCATACAGATAGCACACCCTTCATGATGGATGGCAAACGCATTACAGAAGAGCATCCGACATCCAGCTGCGCGGCTCCCACTTCTGCCTACGCTGCGACGGTAGTGGCTGCGGTTTCGAGTTGAAATTCCTGGTTGATGGCGCAGTCAGCTCCAATGCAGGCCTCTGCAGCATTGCACACCGGCCAACACATGGAGATCTCTCATCTGGCGGGATGATTGGTTCCCCTGACACGTCGTCCTCCACAGATCTACAGATCCATCCATCCCCTCATTCACTTTCGTCCTCCGCGTAGAGATTCTCGCCGTCGGTGAGCGGAAGGGTCAGCACCCAGATCACCAACACACCCAACAAACCCACCGTCAACATCCGATTAGCCGACGCCATCTTCCGTTGCAGAATGAACTCGCCTGCAGCACGCGAACACACACACGCACACACGTGGATGGAATAGATGGATTGGATGGAGCGCGTTGGTACCTAAGCCTCGCTCTGGTTGGTTCGGGGGCGGCCGTGCAACGGATTGTAAATTGGTGAATCTTGAATCTTTGTAAATTCCCACGGCCGAGACGATGGATCGTCTCCGCCTGGGTGCGCAGCTCCCGAGAACCTAAGAGACCCTACCCTAGCCCTAGCCTAGATCACCATTTCGAGCTGTCCTCCACCAGGTGGCCGGGGCAAACCGAACCCAACCGAACCGATTTTCAGCAGCCCTCCACCAGGGAGCATGAAGGGCGGGAAAACGACCCAAGCAAATCGACCTGCGGCCAGGCGAGAGACCTCACTGCCGATGAAAGGGAAGAACTGATAAAGGCGAAAGGGCGGGTGATTGATGGGGGGTTGACTCAGCCGTTGTAGATACATAGTCAGACTGTCCAACTGGTGCGGCCACATGTATTTGTTTGATGTCAATATTCACACACGATGAGAATCTTTCCTTCATGACGGAGATGTCACACACACACACACACGCACACGCACACGCACACACACACACAAACAACACACACACACCACACACACTCCATCCTGGCACCGCCGCCATCAGTCCCGCCACCATAAGGAAAGGGCCACGGTGACTCCAGGATCGAACGCCATCATCCGAATATTAATCATCCGACACGAGAAATGGACGTCCAGTGTGTGTGTAGAGTAGCACCGACGTCTACTTCACGTCACGTGTCGTGCGCACAGCCATACTGTATATCAATCGTGCGGTGCCGGGCACCCTTCCTGCTGTGTTGATGCAGAGGCAGTGGCTGTTCGTGTCTGCAGTGTGTGTGAGAGGTTGCGCTGCTCCTCCAGTGCATGGCAGAGGTCCTCACATACGTCAAACAACTCACGCCGCACCTCATACCTTCACACACACACACACACACACACACACAAGCACACAGGCGCACGAACACAATGTGGGAATGCGAGAACGACGTGCAGTACAGATGACCACGGACCAGTGTCTGTCAGCTCTGGCCTTGTTGATCTCTTTGGTCAAGTCTGCCCTGGCTGCCTGCAGCTGAGACACGCGGCTCTTGCCAGCTGCATCACGACCTCGCTGCACCTGGACGAACATATACAGGATATGACCGAGAAGCTGGGCCAGGACGGTGAGTGTATGACACTGTGGGTGGGTGGGTGCGCACGAGTGCGTCAAGCTTCCCTCCTACGTGTGTACCGTGAAGTGTTTCCGCTTGGTGAGAGCTTCGAGTTCTCTTTCGTACATGCGTCGTTCGTCCTTCTGCTTGTAAAGACGCTGGTAGCATATCTGGACCTGCAGCGATGCCGACAGACAGACAGACATGCACAACGTAACACGCGAACGAAGATGTCCGTCTGTCTGACCCTTCTGTGCGTGTCTTCTGCCTGTGCCAGCTGCTGCCGCACCTTCTCCATCGCCAAACGCACACGGCGGGCCCTGTACGCATGTGTACGACACGTGTACACACATTCACATACACACACTTAGGTGAACGGACATGGATCAACGATCCGAGAGTGGATACAACCAACCGGCCCACAATGCGAGCATCCTGCCATCTATCTATCTCTCTGTGCGTGGCTGCCCACCTGAGTTCTGCTTGTGCGGGTGCTTGTCCGCGCCATCTGTGTATGAGTTCCTCTCGCGTCATGGTGTGCGGCAGCAGACACTGCAGGAGCTCGCCGGCCGTGCTCGGCACGCCGTCCTTACCCCACAGACCCGCAGTGCCGCCCACGTGGCCCGCCACCGATGACCGCCGCCTCTCGTCCCTTCCCGGCGTGGCGTCGGCCGGGGGAGACAATGCCGCCTTCATCGCACCACTCAGCGGCATCCCACTCACAGGCACTACTCAACCACACAAACAGACAGACAGACAGACATACACAGCCGTGTGGCAGGTGCTCGCTCGGTTTTCGTAGTCGTGTATTGCGGGTGGCTCACGTGGCTTGACTCTGTTTCTGGCGTTGGATTTTCGCCTTCCCTGGTTTTGGGACGACTTCCGGCGCTTCGTGCTGCCTTTCCTGCCGTTGGCGGCAGCCCGGCGGGATGCCTGACCTCCGCTCTTCTCACCCGAGCTGCTGCTGGCGCTGCTGCTGCTGCTGCTACCGGTGTGTGATGTGCTGTCATTGTCCCTCTGGGAGTCTGACATCGCAGCAGATGGAGAGACGGGAGCTGGTGGGAGCTCAGCCATTTCCCCGTCTGCCATGCATCCATCCGAAGCCGGCCAGGGACACATAATCACAAGGAGACACGAAATGCGGCTGTATAAACATGTATGTGTTGGCTTGTTACCGAATACGGGTGGCAGTGGTGGTGGTGGGCGCGGGAAGAGGCGCTGCAGGTGTGTCACATGTTGAGACCACCACTGCTCCAGCCTCAGGCACAGCATGGCCCTCTCCATCTCAGCGCGACTCAGGGGCTCCATGTGGGTGGGCTTCATCGTCCGATAGTTATAGATGCTGTCGAGCGTCCAGCTGTCGTCCTCCAACAGGTCGTCACCACCCTCTCCGCCGCCCCACATGTCCACCGGCACCTTGTTGCCGCTCGCATCATAAAATGAGAAGGTCACGCGCCTCTTGCTGCCAAGGCGGGAGGGCTTGGACTTGGTCGGTATGGGTGGGCTGGCATCCTCTTCGCCGACCGCAGACGATGCCGCTGACGGCGTGTGAGAATGTGTATGTGTATACGCGGCGGGGGTGCTGAGGCCGCCGCGAGACGGGCTGCCCTCCTCGCTCACAAGAATGGTGCGGGTGGTGGTGCGTTCAGCGTCATCAGCCTTCACCTGCATGATCACACACGCAGACAAGCAGAGAGCCATACGCGTGTCCCTTGGATGTGTCGCCGATGAGTGAGTGAGTGTGTGGGCCGGTGGCTTGCCATGCGAATGACGCTTTTGAATGCGGACCGGAGGTTGTCACTCATAGCGCTGGTCGTCCCAGCAGCAGCGGTCATGTGTCTCTTGGCCTCCTCGACGAGTGTCCGCCGCCACGGGGACACCGACCGGCGAGAGAGCCCGCGGGTGACCTGTGCGGGAGACCCACCGATGGGCGACGATTCGCCCCACACCGAGCTGTACTTCTTTTCGGGTTTCTTCTCCTTGGGATAAATGCGCCGACGCACCCAGCCCAATTCAGCTGACGGCAGGCACACAGCCATCGAAGGGGGCGTGTAGTGTACTGTATGTATGCTGATCGGATGTTGTTTGCTTGCCTACTTACCGTCGCCGAGAGCGGTTGTAGATGCCAGTCTGTGCGACTGTGTCCTCTCTCCCAGCCGCCTGCACGGACACACACACACATCCGCACAGTCAAGGACATCGATTGGCGATCGAGGGTCTCTTGACGTATATTTCGGCTGACTCTCCTACCCACTGACCTGAGAGCTTTGAGCACCTGGTGGATGAGGTGTCGCTCTCTCACCGTCCGCCGACTCATAGTTGTCGAAGATCGCATCAGCGGCCCTGTGGCTTTCTTGCTGGGGTGGCCCCCAGGCCGCTTGTCGCCCTTGGCCACCGTGGTCGACTCATCCTTACCCAACAGGCCAGGTTGTGTCATCGAGAGTAGAGAGATGGGGTGGGCGTCGATGTCTTCGAAGTGATCGGCCTCCTCGAGCCCGCCCTCCAACACGCCAAGGCCCAGGTTGGTCCGCGAGAAGGACCGCTTTAGCTCAGTAAGGTTTGTCAGCTCGTCCACCTGACAGGAGAATGCAGGACAGACACGTGCGTGTGCAGGACAAATATGTGTGGACCGGCCATATGAATCTGTGCTGTCTCATACTTTGATCTTCTCGAGGAAAGTGAGCGCGAGCAAGACGACCTCTTCCCTTTCACTGTCAGCGGCCTGGCGCCGCTGCATAGAGCGGAATCGCTCTCTCGCCGCCTCCAGCCGCCGCTTGGCATCCTCGTGTGCGGCCGCCCGTGGACTCTGTCCGGCGGTGAGTGTCTCGCGCACCCACACGCTGGCGTGCTTTGGCGAGGGAAGGAGACGGGACGGTGGAGGGGACTCCCCTCGTCTGCCAGTCGGCCTCTGGCGCCGTCTCGTCGACGGGCGGCTTGACGGGGCAATCGAGAGCGAGACGCGTGGAGTGGCAAAACTGCCTTCCTTTGCTCTCGCCTGTCCTGTCCTCGCACTGCCGACAGGCGCCGTCATCGGCCGCCGATCGGTCTCGGCACCTCTTGCTGCAGAGGTCTCAAGGCGGCGGTGGGCCCGATAGGCAGACCACAGGGGCCGAGGAGAGTGCTGGGAAGGCGGTGAGGGAGCCACATGCGACGGAGCGCACGTGGAGGGCGTCTCGAGCGTTCTGGGCTGCTCAACCCCTTCTTGCTGCTGTTGGGTCTTTCTCTTGATATAGCGCTCCAGCAGCAGCTCATCTCCATCTCTGTCCTCCCGCTCCTGCTGCTCTTCCGGCCGGCCAGTATCAGCCTCTTCGCCCTGCTGTGAACGCTTTGACAGCCGCCGAGCGGAGAGAGTCGTGGGGGAGGAAGGGGGAGGGCGAGGGCGAGGGAGAAGCAAGGGTGGGACCGGCGAGGGCGCTGGCTCGTCACGACGCTGCTTGGCTGCAGCTGGCGGGGATGGCCTGTCAGCGCTCCGCGCCATTGCCTCCACTCGTGTCAGGTTTGGCGGGGCCCTGGTCGCCCGCCGCTGATACTTGTAGGGATAATGGGCCGCCTTGTCGGGGAGAAGGGTCACCACGGTGAGCGGCGGGCGGCCATCGTCCTCTTGCTCGCCCTCCGCACGGCGTTTTCCTGTTGTCGTGCGTCCCTCTTCTTGCGTCCTGCTGGCCGTGGGCGCCTTGATTCTGCGGAGCAGCCGCTGCACGGGCTCCGACTACACAAGGAAAGAAAAACACCAACAAGACTCTGTCGTTCGTCTGTGTGTTTTTTGTGCGGCACTCACCTCCACCCTCACTCTCATGTGCACCATATCAGGTCTGGTCATTCTCTCCGTCTGCGCGTCCTTCTCCCTGGCCTCCGCCGCAAACGCCTCGTAGGCGAACCAGGGGTGCTCACGCCTCGACATCACGGATGGGAAGCCCACTCGGTTCAACTTCGCGATTGATGGCGACGCATTCAGCGCTTCTTTTTTGGGGAGGGGAGAGAAGGACGAGTTGGGGGCAGGAGCGGGCCAATGTTGCGAGCTCAAACTTGAGGATCTCTTCGTGTCCTTCTCATGACTACTGCATCAGATTCGTCGACCATCTTCTGTCGGCATCTGCAGTGCTGTGAGGCTGGCAAGCGGTTCCGAAGTTGATGCCCAGCTGAAGTCAGAAGAGACCAACGCTCCGATCAGGCTCTTCTGACAACGGCAGCCGACTGTGCTCCTGGCAGCGCAAAGGGAGCCCGAGAGCAGAAATTTACGAATGAAGATCAGAGCCGACTTCACTTCTCGCTTCTCGTCAGATGCACCACATGGCACAGCACACTCGTCGCATACATCCAATGCATCTCTTTCCGGATCTGCAGCATTTGCAAGCTCGCAAAAGGCTCTGAAGTGCAAACAGCAGCCGGGTGAGGCCATATTCCACAGCACAGCACTCTCTCAGGTCAATCATGAGCACACACCAAAGGAAAGGCCATCAGTCCTTCAGTCCTGACTGACCGATGCTGTTGTGTTGTGTGTGTAGGTGATGCAGCTGAAGTTGGGTCACATATCCACGATGATCTTTTTCCTCCTTGTACTTCATCTACCCCTTGCTGTGATGGGCATGAAGTACAGACCACGTAGGCAGGTGGATCAACAGAAATATAGATCATGGGAGACCATGCGGCCACCATGGCAGACTACGAAATACATTGAGTTGTGTTTCAGCACGGTCTCAGAGGAGTCAACCGCGGCCCTCTGTTGGGATGCTAATGTGCCGCGAGGCTGTACGCAATGGATCATCTTGACTGTCCCTTGCACAGCTGAGTATGCCGACTTCCACCTATCACTCGCTCGACAGGTGACCCAGACACACACACATACACGGACACACAGACACACACACACACACACACACACAGGGAACACATGTGCGTGGTTTCTGAGTTCAGGGGGTGTCATCTCTGCCTATTTTCATCGCGTACCGGCACCATCCCTCCCTACGAATGGTACACTCTCATTATGGACATAACAGCGATGCACGTACACAGGAACGTGTGCATGTGTTCAGGTTGGTGAATCACTGCAGCAGTACGTTTTCTCTGCCCTTCTCCCACAATCCAGTCAACTCACATAGAATGGCCCACACACTGGTGGACAGAAAGGATAGAGGGGGGGATGAATGTGATGTATCGTGGTGTTCTCTATGCTTGTGTGCATTTGTCTTTCCGTCATCGGCACGTCTGCTTTATAGAAGGTGAGAGCAAGACAGCCACCTGTCCCCTCAATGACTCATCTGCTAGTCTCTTTATTCAGGCATTCGTCAGCTTTCATCGACCTTCAGCTGCGTGGCCTTCACCCTACGCGCTCCGCAGCCGCTGTTTGCCGTCGGTTATTGTGGCTAAGATGACAGTTGATAGGCCTGCACTGCCGCTACTGAAAGTCCCTCGCCTACTCGATCAAATCACAAGACGGACGATTAATGAAATCGAGAAGGACGCCATTCACTACGTCCAGCCGCCAAACGAGAGGGAATATCAAAGTAAGACTATCAATTTGATGCTGCTGTATCTTTACTTGGTGACGAGTGGGCGGCTAACGTTTTATGATGATCATCTTTGGTCCAAGACATTGAACAGGCCTGTTTTCACGCTGCGCGATCCCAAGACCAGCAAGTTGACAAGAAAAGACGACCTACGTCCAGATTATCTACTTGCATGCGACAATGTTCCCTTCTTGATCATTGAGGTCAAAATACCAAATGAGCTCGACACGGTGTTTGGGCAGCTTGAGAGATACAACATGAGGCTGAAACTAAACGAAAAAAAAGGGGCACTGCAAGTCGAATGGTATGCGTGCAGCGATGGCAATAAGTGGGAATTTTGTAGAAGGGATCCCATTACCGATAAGCTGGTGGACAACAGAAGGCCCCTCGAGCTCATTGATCCTCAGCAGAGCGTGGAGGCTGTGGTGGAATGGATTCTGGCTTGTCTGCCCGATGGAAGAAGACCGAATGGGCTACGGTCTAATCGCGATAGGACAAGACTCCAGCGTTTGCGGAGAAATGAAGGATGCAATCGTCAGCTTCAGGGGTCAGTGAGGGCAAGTGAAATCGGGCATGTGCGTCACGTGGAGGGGTCCGTATGTACAAGAGAGCGTCATATATGTAGAAGACTTCCATGCCTTATTGCCCTTTGCTGTATGACATTTTTTCAAAGAAACGACCACTTGAATGAGACGCAGAGATTTGAGGAAAGTCTGTCACGCATAATCTATGCATCGCGCCGGCAAACTTTTCGCCCCCTCCCTCCTTCCTTCTCATACTTTAATTGCACACAGATCGCCCACGCACAAAAACAAGCTGGCCTCTAACGCTTTGCGTCTGTGTCGTTTCTTCCTCATTCATTCGAGCCGTCCAAACAGCTGCCTGGCTGGACGGCATCATACATACGATCACTCCGTCCATCCAGTTATATACATGTGAGTGACTAGATAGCCAGCATATGTATCTCAGTCAGTCAGTCAGTCAGTCAGTCAGCCAGTCACACTTATCGGCGTCTCTCTACCCCCCGTAGCCGCCGCGAAGTCCGCCATTATGTCCCCCAACGTCGGCCCCTGAAAGCCCTCTGGTTCTTCCTTCTTGTCTGGGTGCTGCAGGCGATCTAGAATGTAGTCAATTGCCTTCTGCGCGCCCATCCCGCTTTCATCAACCAGATGGATGGGCTCATCCATGGTGTCCACCAGCTTGTTGGTGTCGTGGTCCAAGTACTTGCAGTACCACCTCTTCTCGATGACAGCTGCACACTGCGTGATGCCCCGATCACGCATGAGCCATATCAAGTCGTCGTACGCCTTGTTGCTCAGCTGGACGCCCATCAGCACGGCAAACAACGTCCCGTCGCTGCACACACATCCACACACACACACACACACATACATACAAACACACACACACACACACACCGTCAATGGACGCATACGCACAAACATCGCAGCCTCCCTCCATCCCTGTCTGTCTGTCTGTCTGTCAAGCACACACACTCGACACACTGGCTGACTCTTCGCTCTTGATTTTGAGGTTGAGGCCATCCTTTTCGATGACGATGAGGGTGAATACGTCCTCCTTCTCCACCACCACCTCCTCCTCCTCGTCCTCGTCCCACTCCGGATCGTAGTCATCGCCGCCATCGCCATAATCATGCCCGTCGTCGGCGTTAGGCCCGTCCACGGCAGACACAACCACCCGCCAATCGGTCTGACGGACCAGCTCATACATCTGCATTTAGGTACGTGGGTGGTTGATCGACACACCACAGACAGACCGACCGACCGACCGACCGACTCGTATGACTGTGTGTTTGGATGTGGATGTGCCACCCTCCCACGCACCAGAAGCCAGAAGTAATAGCCACCGTAGGTAATGTTCCTTGGCCGGCGGCTCACTTTTAAGGTCCTATTGATGAAACACACACAAAGACAACAGTGGGCGGGTCGGTGTTGCGGGGGTGTTGGCTGGGGAGTGTGTTCGTGTGTGCATAGGTATGTGTGTATTGGCTCACTCACTTTGTCAAGATGCCCTTGATTCCGGCCGAGTATGCGGTATCGAAGAAGAACCGGCGCATTTCAACTGGCACTGTCACTTTGGGCAGCGGAAGTCGTTTGTTGATCCTAACTTGCAGCTTCATTTGCTCTATGTTCTCCTGTGCAGGGTAGAACTCGGGCGTCCAATCCAGCACCTGATCGATCAGCGCACACACACCACGTGGAAGACAGCGGCATGCAGACAGTCACATCCAGTGCACTCGATTGCCTGTTGTCAGATCTCCCTACCTCCCCCTCATCCAGTGCGGCAGCAGGTGCCTGGACAGGAGGCTCCGAGTGGCCGGCAGCGGCTCCACCTTCGCCACGGTAGCCCACCTGTTGCAAGGAACGGTCGCACCTTGCCGGCTTTGTGCTTCGAAGGAGAACTCCATCCGCAGGTACGGGCAGCTCGCTTAGCTGCAAATGCGCAGAGCCATGGGATGGGCCAACCTTTCGCCGCTCCGAGTCGCGTGATGGTTGATCGGATGCGCCGAGGTGAGCCGCTGACGGTCACGGCTGGGACGGGGATGAAAGACGATGCTCTGACAGGGCACCGAGGTAACACACAAACTAACCAAAGCAGCGAAAACATCCGTACTGATGTCGTCATCAGCCAGCACATCCTCTGGACAGCACATCTGCAGGCTGGCGAAGCACTCGCACACACACCAATCACTTCCTCAGCATCGGAATCGTTCTCTTTCCTTCATCTTCACGCTCGCGCCATCCCGCAAGCTAAGCTCGCAAGGCGGGCGCGCTGAGCATTTTGAGGGTAAGGAACTCAGAGTGGTCCACATTGCTCCATAGCACAAGATTCTAGCGGTTGGTTTGGTGAGTTGTCGTGTTTGGGCCGTCTTGATATATGTGCTGCCACTGTGCGGCCATCCCGATGCTTATCGCAAATGACAGGCGGCCATGAACAGGTCAGCAACACCGTATGTATGCTGAAGAGTTTGGAAGACGCACAGACATGGGGAGAGAGAACGACGTTTATGTGTGTGCGCTTGGTGTGTGTGTTGATGTCGTGTCAGGCTGCTGATGCCATCTTGATGGACAGTCCAGGTGTCCCATGAGTGCCCCATAATGATGTTCGGGAGCCGAAAGTCTCCCCGAGATGACCGCCACAGCAGCAGAGCATATGAGGACCAGCCGTCGCCCCTTCCCTCCCCCAGTCAGTCGGTCGTGTCGCCTCCCCCGGTCCCTCTGCACGTGGCGCAGATAGCCAGCCGCGTGTGGGTGTGTCGGTCGCCCTATGAGTTCCACACGAGCCCCTTCAAGCCCCTCAACAACGTGGAGCAGCTCAAGGGCTTCCTGGACGGCCTCGGCAGCTACTATGTGGTGTGGAACCTGCACAAGGCCGACGACCTCGGCCGGCTGCTGATGTTTCGCTCCAGCTTCCGCGAGCAAATTCTGTCTTACCCGATGCCCGTGTGGTTCTTCACGCCACCGCCGCTGACAGAGCTCGTGAGCCTCTGCAGCTCCATGCTCTACTGGATGCAGCTCGAGCCCAAAGACCACATCGCCGTCCTGCACTTCGAGGTCCGTCCGCGATACACATACGACAATGCACCCGTTGAAGAAGAACACAGAATGCGACTCCCTCTCCCTCCCTCCCTGCTTGTGTTGTGTTGTCTCAGAATGCTACGGACGGTGTGCTGCTGGCTCTGGCGTGCTTGATGCTGACCCTGCACCCCCGCGCAACCCCAGCAGAGGTGGTGCAGACCATCAGGGAGACCTCACTGCTCCTCTCCGACGCAGCCAATGGCCACCAGCTGTCTGACCATCGGCCCTCGTCACGTCGTTCACCCGACAGTAGACACGCGAGCGACCGCAGTGAGGGCAGCGCCAGTGGAGGAGAGGGCGGTGTGCGGTCCTCTGCGGCGGGCAGCAGGCGGCCTGAGGTCATCCCATGCCCACCACTGCGGCAGTGGCCCTCAGCGACCCGGCGGTACCTCACCTACTTCAAGCATGTGCTTGACAAGGACCCAAGGCCATTAAGGCCGCCAGACGACCACGACCATGACGGCAGGGGGCCGGAGGGGTCGCCATCGCACGACGCGCATCAGCAGCAGCACCATGAGGACCACCCCCACCGCCACGTGCATGCGGCGGTGCAGGCCAAGCCGCTGATGCTGAAGAGCATCATGCTTCGCAACTTCCCCGCGCCACCAGAGGACCTCGTCGTGGAGGTCTACCACCTGCGCGCCACTGGTCCCGTCCGGTCGGCCGATTCGAGCACGGCCTGCTCGACGCCCCCCAGCCTAATCACTCTCAAGAGCCCTGCCATGTCACCCTCCCCGTCATCCGTCAAATCGGTGGCCCCGTCTCAGCCGCCGGCCCGCCGGTCCTCTGGCGGCTCGTCGATGTTTCAGGGGTTCACTGGGTTCCTGGGCTTCGGCGGCGGCAGCAGTGTGTCCAAGGCGACACCGACCAAGAAGACCAGGAGGGGGTCGGCCGACGGCCAGGGCAGGAGGAGAGGGAGCGGAGAGAGGTATGACCCCTATCCCCCCTTCCCCCTCGCAGCCAAAAGCCCGCCACGGGCTCACACCTCCAGCCCCGCCCCCTACGCCAAATACGGCCGCGACGCCAAGAAGGGGAGGCATAGGAAGGACGACACAGAGAGCGAAGACGAGGAACACGTGCCCATCGGCGTTCGAGAGGATGAGCCCACCTGGGATTTCGAGGCGTGTCCTTACATCGGCGAACCCGACTTCCGCATCATGACGTCCCAGACCATTCCGGCGCCGCAGGGGAACAAGAGGGCCGGTCCGCCATCGCAGGTGTGTGCGTGGAACCCCCAGCGGGAAGACACGGCGCTGGTGTTTCTGGATCTGACGCACGCCGGCGGCAGGGACGACGAATCTCGACAGGGTGGGCCGAGAGAGGGCGAGAAGCGCATGCAGTGGGAGATCCGGGGCGACGTAGTGGTGACGGTGCGGCTGCGACAGCCAGCGGCCTACCTCAAGCGGAAGCGAGAGCTGAAGGAGCGGCTACGGCGGGAGCGAGACCACGAGGAGGGCAGCAGTGCGCCGTCCCTGTCGCCCCCGCGGTCGTCTGTGCGGCGCTCTGATTCGACCCCTCCAGCGCACATGGATGTGGAGGGCGACAAGGAGAGCAGCGGAGGCGAGGAGTCGGAGGGCTTCAGGACCGAGGCAGAGGGCCCCGACTCCAAGAGACGCAAGGTCACGTCGACCAAGGACCGGGGCGACAGGACGTCGTTGGACATGCCGGGCGGCATCTTGGCGGCGTACGCCTTCCACACGGGGTTCCTGCATCCTGGTGTGCATGACATGGTGGAGGTGAAGCGGCCCGACATGGACATCGACATCGGCATCGACCAGCACCTCTTCGGAGACACTGACAAGGACGGCGACCCGGAGCTGGCGGCCGCCCTCGAGCCAAGCATGTCGCTCATCTTCCTCCATCAGCACGCGGCACACAAGGTGTCACCGGGCCCCGCCGACCAGACCATGCAAGAGGAGCGTGAGGTGCCTTTGCTCATCCCGCCCCCTCCCCACCTCGCTGACGCACCCCCAGCATCATCTGTGCCCCCCAGCCCC
>CDMY01000335.1:66612-82213 GCA_001179505.1 Vitrella brassicaformis | reverse complement strand
CCCCGCCACATCCGCCCCTCCCTCATCCCCGACACGTGAAGCGGTCAAGCCACAGGGGCCTGAAGCCTCCGTCCCAACCACGCCAAGAGACATCAGTCGGCCGATTACACCACGAGACACCGCTGGTCGGCCGAGCGGCGGCAGGAAGGAGATGAGCCTGTCGCCGTCGCCCAGACTGCCGACAGTGGAGGTGCGTCGGGACGACCGTGCGTCGCGGAAGCGTGTGAGGCGTCCCGTGGCTGACGCGAGGGAGTTTGTGGGTCGGCACATGCTGTCGGCCGACGAGGGCATCCTGAAGGACCTTATGGAGATGGGCTGCAGGAGGGAGGACGCGGAAGTGGCCCTGAAGATATGCAGGAACGAGCTCGTGCCCGCTCTCAACTTTGTGGCGCTGCACTTCGGCCCCCCCGACACAGTGGGCAGCCGCTCACAGGTCCAACGCCTGTTCTCTTCGCCGCCACCGGCCTTCATCGCACCAAACGGCAAGCCCGTGGGTCGCCTGTTCGGCACTGCTCCCGGTTTTCTGCAGCAGGACGTCCCGCTGGAGTACGGGAGTGCGCCGACCCACCGGTCGCTGGCGCCCAGCGAAGAGGTGACAACACAGGGGCTGGCGCGTCGATCCCATGGAGCCTTGCTGGAGGGCTCTATCAGCCGGTCTGACTCGCCTGTGTCGCTGTCCAGTAGGTCGGCGACATCAGGCCCTCCCGACCATGGTGGCTGCGGCAGCGGCGTCATGTCTGATGGTGGTGGCTCCTGGAGTCGGCACGACACTGGCAGCCTGGAAGGGCCCATCTTCGGCCCGGCACACTACCACCCCCGCCAGCGACCTTCACCCATCGCCCCGGCCCCATCGCGGCCAGCCCTCGCGGGCGTGAGGGGCCCATCCCATGCACACCACCACCACCACCATCAGAGGGCGCAGCGGCACCAGCACCAGCGGCCCCTCCCCTCTGAGCGGCCGGGAGGCGTGCGACTGCTCCCAACGGGCGCTTTTCCCGAGCCAGTGGTAGGCGCCAGCAATGGGTTTCTGGGTCCGATTGGTGAGATTGGTGAGGGTGAGGGAGTGTTCAGCATCACCGAGGGCACGGGCGATGCGGGCGTCGGTGACATGCATGGGAGTGGGCCGGCGATGGATTGGTCAGAGGTGGAGATGGCTGCTGACGATCGGGGGAAGGAGAGGGGCGAGAGGGGCGTCGAGGTGATGGAGCCGGTGCCCGAGCTGGTGCCCCTCAATGTCGACCAACAAGATGCAGCAGCCGCAAGACCATCTGGAACAGGTGGAATGGGTGGATGGATGGAGACATGTGCACGAGAGTGCTGTCATGCAATGCCTTGTCTCATGCCGTGATTGATTGATGTTCCTTCGTCTCTCGTGTTTCAGAGGTCCCCAAGAAGTGGATGCGGCCTGCTCCAGCCGCCGCTGCTCCTGCCGGCCCCACCCCCAGCTCCCCCACCCCCACACACTCTGACGGCATCTCATTCGCATCAGTCGAGTCCACTGACACGACCGTCTCGGCCACCACCGGCCCCACGCACCCCGCCAGACCCATTGTGCCCGTGTGGCGGCGGCAAGAAGGCCGGCAAGTGGAAGGCACACCACAAGGTATAATACGCACACCACATACAAATCGACGCACCGACCACGACCACCAACTCATCCCTGCTTCTTATTGTTTTATTTGCAGTCCCGTGGCCCCCGCGGCTGCCGTCGCTGGCCATCCAGCCGTCGGGCTCGATGATCACTTTCCCGGACGAGTCGATGCATGACGCTGCGAGTCCGTCACGGCAAGGGTCACGGGCCATCGCAGAGATGAGTGAGGCCTTCAGGAGTGGGGTCAGTGCCACCGCAAAGGCGCCCTCGTACGCAGTGTCCTTCCCACAGCCACCAGGCGATGGCAACTTCTCCAGTGCGGTGGTTCCTGGTGGCGGTGCGGGCGGGTCGCCGAGTGCTGGGAGCGGGAGCCCCTCCGGCTGGCACTCGCTGTCGTTCCTGGCCAGGCAGCTCGAGTCGAGGGCCGACAGCACTTGGGAGCATCTGAGGCTGAGTGTGTCGGGCGAGCACCCTTCTATCGCAGGCGCCGTGGAGCGCTTCAGCGACGAGTCGGCGTCATTCCTGACGTCTTCGTCGGCCCCCCTGACCGTCTCGTCGGGCCTGGCGCAGCAGTCGGCCGTGCACCGGCTGGACACGCCCACCAACATGCCGCTGGTGCACCCCTTCACCCCTCCGGCCATCGTCCACGTGTCCCCCAACATCCTGCACGCACAGCATCTGCTGTTCGGCAGCCCGGCCGCATTGGCCGGGGTCGTCTCCTCCCATGCGGACTCGATGCAGGGCATGGCCGTCACTCAGATGCCGCCTTCGTCCATCAGCGGAGCCATGGTCGAGGAGACCTCGCTCGCGCCTCCCGCCACCTCAGAAGGAGTCGGTGCCGCCATCGCCCCGCCATTTACGTCGATCGACTCGCGGCTCCGGTCGACGTCAGACGAGGGCGTGGTGCGCGAGGGGCGTGTGGCCCCTCTGCCGTCACCGCTCGACGGCAAGGCTGAGGAGGTTCTGCCATCTGGGTTCGTCAAGGGCGTGGTCAATCGCATCGAAAAGCACCTGCCGCCCGGCGCTGCTGGGTCCGCGGCCGGGTCGCCACCCATTCAGGCAGCCAAGCCTGAGATGGCCGAGATGGCCATTCAGGCGGGGCCGTCGGGGCTCGACGGGGTGGAGGAAGAGCCGCCAGCTGATGGAGTCGCAGAAGGCACCAGCCGTCCGCCGTCACGGAAGGCGTCGGTGTCTGGAGCAACCGCCGGGCCAGTCCGTCCCTCAGCCCCCTCTCTTCCCCCTCCCCCTCGCCCACGCTCCGAGGCTGCCGGCACATCGACATCCACCGACGTCCAGACGGAGGGAGGCGAGGCAGAGTCAGTCGACGTGGCAGCCAAGGCGGTCAAGCCACCGGTGGGCAAGGGCGTGCCTCCCCGCCCTCCACCCGGGAAAGCCCCGCCATCTGGCGCAGGTCCCGCCCGGCCTCCGGTAGCTAAGGGCACTCCACCACGGCCGCCACCAGGCAAGGACGGCAAGGCGGCGCCACCCAAGCCACCCCCGAGCGGCAAGGGCCCCCCCTTGAAGGGCAAGGGTCCGCCACTTGTCAAGGGCAAGGGCCCGCCGATAACCAAGGCCAAGGACGCGAGTGGCAAGGGCGGTCCGGCGGCCAAGCCGCCGCTGGGGCGGAAGATCCACTGGAAGGAACTGGGCGACGCCAAGCTGCACGGGACCATCTTCAGCGAGTTCAAGGAGGACAAAATCGTGGCCAACCCGGCCGTCACGTCGCTGCTCGTCGACACCAAAACCATCGCACGGGTCTTCATGCAGCAAGCCAAGGAGGGCGCCAAGAAACCCGAGGCAAAGGAGAAGAAGGTCGAGCAGAAGAAGGCCGTCCTCGACTCCAAGCGGGCGCAGAACGTGGGCATCATCTGTGCGCGCCTGACGCTTCCGACGTCGGTCGTGGCGGAGAAGCTCAAGTGGCTCGACGGTGACGACCTCAGCAGCGAGGAACTCGAGAAGGTGGAGCAGATCCTGCCAACCGACGAAGAGAGACCCCTGCTCATCGCCGTCAAGGGTGAGGAGGCCCAGCTCCGCGAGATCGAGCGGCACGTGCTGCCCTTCTGTTTCGTCCCCCGTGTGCATCCCCGTGTGGCTGTCCTGCGGTTCGCTTTGGCCCTGCCGGTGGTCGAGATGGACGTGTACAAGGACCTGGTGACCCTCCGCGATGCGTCGCACCAGGTGCGGTCGTCCATGTCGCTCCGACGAGTGCTGCAGCTGGTGCTGCTGTGGGGCAACTGGATCAACTACGGGTCCTTCCAGCTGCACACGCGTGGCTTTACCCTCAACTCGCTCCTCAAGCTCAGCGACTTCAAGACGGCCGTCGACCCGTCCCTGTCGGCCCTGCACTTCATCGTCTACAACATGATCGCCCGTGCGCCAGAGCTCGCGGAGCTGCCGAGCGAGATGCCGCTCGTCCCCGTCGCGGCGCGCGTGTCGACCGAGATCCTGCAGGAGGGGGTCGACAGCGTCAAGAAGGGCGTGGCGATACTCGACGAGGAACTCAAGGATGAGAACATCAAAGAGTACGCCGTGGACGACGGCGACAGGGGAGGCGGCAAGGCCGATGGCGATGACAAGAAAGAGGGCAAGACAGTAGCGGAGAAAGAGGGCAAGAAGGAGGAGCCGACACAAGGATCGACAGAAGGAGAAGACAAGGAGGGGGGCCGCAGCAAGCCTGCCGCGGATGAGACCGAAGGTAGGCGCATGCGACACAAGATGTAGACAACACGAAGACGTGGGTGAGTGCTCTCCGTTTTTCCTTCTTGAGGTTCAATTCCAGCTGCCGATGTGGGCAAGAAGGATGGGCAAGAGGGCACCAGCAAGGATGAGCCAGGTGTGGAGGACGGCAACAAGACATCATCACCACCGCAAGAGCAGCCCACTGACGCCACAGCAGCGAAAGAGTCGGCGGCAGAGGCCAAAAGAGGGAATGGTGCCGCGAGTGAGAGCAAGATGGAAGAGCGTCGGCCTGCCGCCCTCACCATTCCGCCACTGCCGTCATCCAAGCCGACGGACACCAAACAGGAGACCACCAAGGACACCAAACAAGGTACGGACAGACAGGGCAGCCAGAGACCATACCATCCACGCATTCCTCGCACGCATGGCGGCGTCGTCTGCCTGTCTGTCTGTCTGTCTGTTGTGTGATGTCAGAGCCGTCGGATGGCCAGGCGGGTCCGTTCATCCATCTGACCCTCACCCGCCCCCTGTCGACGGGCAACCTCCGCCGCCTCGGCAAGTCCGCCCACTCCCAATCGCCCTCCTCTCGACGATCCAGCAAGTCATCCCCACTCGGCCTCGCTGACGTGTCGCCCAAGGAGCTGCACTCGACGCTATTCCTGAAGGACGACGTCATCGATGAGCTCAAGAGGGGGGGCAACAACAAGGAATCGACGCAAGAGGACAAGAACGAGCCAGCGGGACCATCATCAGGACCAGCAGAAGGGGAGAGGGCTTCTTCGGCTGCATCAGCCGCGTCTCCGTCGCCCAGCGACATGACGGCGGCCAGGAGGGAGGACAAAGAGAAGGGATCGGTTGCTGGCAGCGGCGGTGAGTCGTCTCCTTTGTCGGGCAAGAGGGCTCAGCCGGCGGCCAAGCTGCGTGCCCTCCGCGCGCAGGCTGACGAGCTTCACCAGAAGATGACTGAGAGCTTCGGGGAGGTGCAGAAGACGGTGGGGGAGCTGACGCGTTTCCTGGGGGAGGAGCCTCACCCCAAGCACATGGAGGCCATCTTCGGCACGCTCGACACATTCCTCAAGGCCTTCACCAAGATCACACGCGAGATCAAGGCCACGCCGAAGAAATTCGCCCCGCTGCTCGGCGACTCACCATCCCCATCCGAGATCGCCAAGAGGCCGGCACATGCAACAGAGACAGCCGGGGCATCGGCACCCAAGCGGCCACCCCCTACTAGGAGACCCCCCGCACGGCCACCATCTCGACCCCCTGGTGCGCGGCCGCCAGCACGGCCGCCCACAGTCGAGCCCAGTCCAGATGATCAAGTAGAAGTGCCAACAGAGGTGCCGGTGGCGTCCCCGGCCACGATGCGACCACCTAGTGCTCGGCCGCCCGCAATGCCTCCTGCGCGGCCCCCCAATGCGAGACCCCCGGGTCGACCGCCAGGGCGACCTCCAAGTGCCCCGCCATCCCAACCCCCATCGCAACCAGAAGAGCAGTCATCGTCATCCCCGTCGGAGTCTGTGGCCGCCCCGACTCCCTCTTCCGACAATCAGTCCCCTCTGCCCAAAAGACCGACAGTAGCTCGGCCACCCGGAGCAAGGCCCCCTGGACGTCCGCCAGGTGCTGCCCGCCCCCCAAGTGCAGCACCCTCGGCACCGCCTGTGCAGAGAGATGTGTCGATTCCGTCGAGTGAGGGTGAGGGCAGCGGGACAGCGCGACAGCTGTCGTCGTCTTCGGTCGGGGGAGGGTCGGCCAAGACGAGCCCTCGAGGGTCTGATCCCTTCATCATCGAGTGACTGAGTGGGTGCCTCCTGCTGCTGGGGCTCTTGCTGTGCCGTGTGTGGGTGGGTGGGTGGGTGGGTCATGTTTGTTTCCTATCTATCGCATGTGGCGTGTGCATGGGTGGATTTGCTGGCTCGATGGGTGGATGAATGGATGAATGCCGATCGATGGGTAATGAGCGAGTGAGGAGATCGGAGGTAGGTCGTAGCGAGAATAGAGCCTTTTCCCCCCTTTTACGACGGACCGGAGACTGTGTGGTGTGTGTGCCGATAGCTAAAGGGAAGAGAGAGCGCAGAGCGTCCGCAGAGCGGAGGTGGTGGGCCGGTCCGTCGGTCGGTCGACGACATGCATGCATGTCTGTGTGTATGGTTTTTTGGCCTCTCTGTGGGTGGCTGCCATCCTTCCCCCCAATGCGGTGCGTGCGGTGTGCGTGGCGTGCCCACCAATTCACTCAATCATCCCCCCATCCATCATCCACCCACCCATCCATCTCATACGCTACGGTGGTCTGTCTGTCTGTCTGTGGGTGGGTGGGTGGGCTGCTGTGTCACTCACTCACTCAGTATCATTGGACTGTAGAGTCGGGGCATTTGGCCATACACGGCAGTCATTGGTCGGCTTGGTGGTTGTTTTGTTGTTTCTTTGTACTCTATGGGCCATGTCCGTCTGCTTAGAGGGAGGGAGGGAGGGAGGGAGGGAGGGGGGGTGGCTGAGTGGCTTGTCGGCCTTTTCGACGTCTGTCTGATCCTCCCGGCCCCGTTTTCATGCGCTCATTGACTCATTCCTTCCTTGATGAGCCGATCGATCGATCAATGTACGTGTGTGTGGTTGGATGAGTGTGGACATAGACCTTTTGCTGCAGCAGCTGCAGGCAGGCCTTCCCCTCTGTGTGCGCATCCATCCATGCATCGGTGTGTGCGTGTGCATTTGTTAATGCTCTGATGGTCCTCCAGCTGATGATTCACTCATCCTTACCTCACACCCATGGCCATGGCCAATGGTCAACCAACACGACCCGAGAGAGATGGAGAGGGCAGACAGCGGCAATCAACACACACTGACACATGTGATACGCACACATGTGCCCAGACGTCGACACACACACGGGACATACAAACGTCAACCCGACAGAGTAGCCCACCTTCCCTCTCACCGCTCGCACGCGCATGCACCAGGGAGATGCTGTGGATGCCCCCCCGGATGTACAATTTACAGAGACACGGGAAGTAAAGGACAACACGTACGAGACGGTGGGCGGCTGTGGTGACCACGTATGGGTGATGTGAGTGAGACACATATGGCCGGCAACCTCGTGGCCAGTCAGAGCAGAGCGATCACAGGAGCGCACGCTGTTGCAACGTTCGGTGCTACGGTACGACCTTCCTGCCTGCCTGCGTGCGGCCGTCTCGATCGACGGCACAGCACACACAGCACACGTTTCGTTTGCAAAATGAACAAACACGCACACACGCACACATACGACCGGCAAGTGCAGTTCAGTCAGTCGATCGACTAAAGTCCATCCCTCCTCTCCCTCCACTCTTCTTAAACACACATCCCGCCATCCGTGTGTGTGGCGGATGTGTGGGAATGGCTCAGTCAGTCGAATTGCACGCTGCCCGTCAGAGGCGATGGTCGAGGCCATCGAGCCCACACGAGCACTGGTCGCGCCGAAGTGCTTCGAGTCGGGCGAGTTGGACCAAGAGTCGGTGGGCGTCTTCAGGCTGCTGCTGGTGGTGCTGCTTGAAGGCCACGGCGTACTTCGTTGAACCCGCCGGAGAAAAAGGAGATTGTGGGGGAGGACGCCCTTGACGGCCTTGATGGAGGTCGACACGAGCGACGTCGAGTAGATGACACCAGGTTGTACTGCCCCACCTCCTCGAGCTCCTGCACCGCACCGCCAGGAACGGCGTCGTGTCGGAGGACCGCCGCACCCTTGGATTGATGAATGACAATGGCGACGAACGCCATACATTCCGTTTATTCCATTCTTCGGACCGCCCACCTCACTGGCCGGGTGATCCACACATACATACACACACACAGAGAGAGAGAGAGAGAGAGAAGGGACACACATGCGTCTCTGCGGGCTTGGGGGCGGGTTGGTTGGTGGGTGGGTGGAGGGGTACCTGCAGTAGCGTCGCATCTCTTCGACGGTCCGTGGTGCCTCCAGGAATGCGATGCGATGCGATGTCAGCACCCATTCATTGCGTGGACAGCCTGGCAGCGGCGGATAGCCTCGTCGAGCCTGCACCCATACACCCACCCACACCCACACGATAGTTGTTTCTTGAATGCTTGTCGACTCTCTTCTCTCCTCCCTCTCGCATCTCTCTCACCCGAGGGACGCCCGCGCGTCGGTGCGGGCCAGGCTGCAGATGTCAGCGCCCTCACTCCTGACACACACAGACATCCACACCAAGGACATGACATGTGAGAGACTGCACGCAATGGCTGCGGTGTGGCCGAGCGCACCGCGCGTCTATGGCGGCCTTGACGCGCACGCAGGCGTCTTCAGTGGGGTGGCCTCCTTGCCGGCAGTGTAGCCGCACTTCGTGGGTGCCACCTGCACCGTCCTCTTGACGTTGACCGCATTGCCTGTTGGACCGACACAACACAATGTGCGTGTCGTGTGTGCAGATGGCCGCCTGCAGTGCTTACCATATCTGGTGTCGCCATCAGCGACACACTTGTGACGGCCTCTGTGATGGCTTGGCAGCCGTCCAGCATCTCAGAGTAGGCCAGCATCTGCACGTCGGGGAATGAACGTGCACCAGACACTGAGAAGCCGCTGACAAACGAACAGGGGAACCCCGACGGACATAGACAGCCCAGCCGCACACACACGATGGATGGATGCAGATCTCTGCTGCTCTTTTCCTTGATTCATCGTACCTTCCCGCTCGATCAGCTGGGCGAGTTGAGGAGCTCACGCAGGCGCTCGGCGCTGCCGAAAACCGACCGCCTGGCTGTCCGAAAGAGTCTCGCTACGACAGGGTCAAAAGTGTAGGGAATCCGTGAAAAGCAAACATCCGACAGCCAGCCCCCACTCTTTCAGTCAAACAGCCTTTATCATCATGTCGCCCCGTCCGTGTGTTGTTTTGGCTGCCTTCCATCTGCTGCCGTTGCTGAGCTGCCTCCCGGTGACTCTGGGCTGGCGCCACAATGTCTGTTGCCGACGCCAGCCGCGGCTTCCTCCAGAGGCGTACTGCTGTCCCTGATGTTCTCCTCGGTGGGCGAGCAAACAGCCAGGCGGCCCAGGCATCGCATCATCTTCGTGTTGCATGCATGCAATGCTTTTGGTGGCCATCATGAATGCAGGATGCCACGCCCCTACTCACGGACTCAAAAGGGACGCGGAGCTGCCCTTCCTCTTCCAGGAGTCGGTGCCACCCTCAGAATGGTCTGCATGTGCACGTCCAGTGTGCCTCTGACATATGCATGCATGCACTGCACACGTTTTTGTTGCGTTGTCTAACAGGACTCTTGACGCGGTTATGGGCTCGTTTGCGTTCATCGATTACGAGCGTGGTGTGGAGCTGCCGCGTAGCTTCAGCGGATACCGCAACAACGAGGAAGTGGTGGAGTTTGAGACAGCAGACCACCACATCGTCGAGGAGGCTCGGGACTGGGACATATCTCGATACGGCGCGGGATACCATCCGTTTCCCTGGTCTAAACTCGCGAAAAGTCCCATCAAGCCCCACTACTGGCAGCTCGACCTCACTGATACTCAACAGGTAACGGATACTTAGGAATAGCACCCACTCACTCACTAGGTATCTCTCTGTCACGAATGAGTTCATGCATGCAGCTGTATTCTGCCCATTCTTCACTCGGGCTGCCACTCAACCACTTCAAGACAATCGTACTCGTGTATTGCCCTCAGGTGGGAAACCAATGAGGGGTAAAAGATATTGCACTTGTGTACTTGTTCTTTTTTCTGCACTCGTATATTGTTGGTAGACCATCTTTTGGAACATCTTTGTGAACAGGAACGTGACCCTCTCGGAAGTGCAGAAAAAGGTGCTACCACAGTGGAACATCATTACCTCATTCTGGCAAAACATAAAGTCCCTGCTGGCGCCGGTAAATTACCATAGCCCTTCCGGCAATAATCTGCCTTTCTTTCCATCAAGTGGTTCCATTTAGCATGCTTCTCCATCTCTCTCTCGCTCTGTGTGTGTGTGTCTCTGTGTGTGTGTGTGTATATGTGTAACATCAATGTCTAATGTTATCAGGGCGGTATACTTATCGTCAACAACGTGCCGGTATGTGAGCACTGGATGAACGAGATACGTCTTTCTATTTGTAATCATTCGGCCGGTGGTTTGTGTCTTCAGGGTTTTTTCAAAGGCAAAGCATGCAGCTGCGGTGCGCAACTGGAGAACACGATGTGCTTGCAAGGGCAGGGTATCTGCTGGGACGAGGACAGTAAGGGCAAATTTGAGCTATTCAAGTATTTCATCAAGCTCACTGAAGAGGCAGGACTCCGACTCACGCAGGCAGTGTATTTCAACATCTACGGTATGACTCACGCTTCGAAAAATATACATACTACACTCTCCAACTGAGACTGAAATATATATAATGGCTTCTGCGCGTTTTGTTTGCTGCAGGAAAGATGGGCGTCAGATTGCAGCGGGTGAATTGATTCCAAGGCAACACGCTCAAGCAGAGTCGCTCGCATCCACCGGGACCGGCCGAGACACCCTATTTCCTTTTCATTTCATAATGGTGGGCCCACGGGGAATGTCTGTCTCTTTGTCTGTCTGTCTGATCTCGCTGGCTGCCCAGTCTGTTGGTGTGCCGCCAATAGGCAGTGATCTGCCGCACCACAGGCTGGGCTGTGGGGTGTAGGTGTTGGCGGTTTTGCCTACACTCCCAGCACTCCCTTGCTCTTTCGACTGCCTTCTCTTTCGACTACCTACCTGCCTGGCTGGCTGCATGCGTGGTCCGTCTGCACATGCATGGATGACGGATTCATGGATGGAAGACCAGACAGTGAGACAATACATGGACGGATCGAGAGACACATATAGAAGCGACCATCAAAGAGTGACAAATGTCATGCACGCATCTATGAAAATTCTCATTCATACATGATCGGCTGCCGTTGCGTGGCTGATTGTCTTTTCATATGCCGACACCCGGACACCATTTGCCCTGAGAGATGCTGGCTGAGCGACGTGGTCGATCCATCGTCATCCGGAAAGCACTTCACTCGGTCCTATAGCTACTAATGAGCGAGCATACAGAGAGAAAGGGACACACTGACATATAGAAACACACCCATATCATAGCGCATACTCAACCCACAGCAATCACATACATGCATCAGGAGAGGAGGGGAAGGACTCACCCAAAGCTCTCGGTAATCATCTCGATTGTGAAACCCTCCTTTCTGAGCCGAATGCAGGTGTCCGCCATGGCCTCACACACCGACTCGCCGGCACAGGCGAATATCTTCACCGCCTGGGGGCTCACAGCGCGACAAACCTTCCTAAACTCCACGTCTGGGGCAAGACACACATGGATCGATGGCCGCCCGTGTGACGTGGGAGGTGAACGTCTGTCTCCCTCCCTGACTGCTCTCTCTGACTTACCGAACTGTGGCCGGCCGAACTTGACGTGCAGCGGCGGGTCGGCAAGCTGAACAGACAGGCAGGCAGGCAGGCAGGCAGACAGGCATAGACAAATGGGCATTCTGAAAGAATGTGTCCTTCTACTGATTGACTGACCACGTCACGTCTCGCCCGGTGTGCCCTCACGAGCGCCTGTATCTTTGTCGCAGCCTCATCCTGAGACGGACGACGACCCTTTTCTGCACCCCCACCACCAGCAGCTGATGTCTCCTTCCCCGTTGCTGCTGGTGCGGGTGGTCCTGTCGGTTTGCTGTTCTTGGCGTGCAAGAGGGGTGATCCGCTGCCCCGCAGCGACGCCGTGCTGCCTCTGCCATTGCCGGTGATCTCCCTTGAGGCCGCTTGCATGCCGAGCAGGAAGAGCTTGATGTGCGGGGGCGGCGGGGGCTTCTTGGCTGTCAGGCAGATGTGGAGGGTCACGTGTGAGGAGATCTGCGGGTCCTCCACCAACTTGACCGCCTCCTCGGCTATCCACGCCTGCATCGCAGCCACCCTAGCCATGTGAGTGGTCCACATACATCCGACCACCAGCTTACTTACCATGCCCGTGGGCTTCCTTGAGATCCAGAAGAAGTGCGCTTTGCGAAACTTGCGTTTGTGTGGGTCGGCCCGGACCGGCGTCCCGTGCTCAGTGATCTCGAAGTGGTCGCTCAACTCGCGGCTGAACTGCATCCATCCATCCATCCACGAGCTCGAGTCGAGTGCATGTCTGTGCGTGTGTGTGTGTGTATGTCTGCAGCACCTGGGCGTGCAAGAATCCGAGGAAAGCAGCGATGCCTGTGCCGGCTCCCACAAAGACGACGTTCTCCTGGTTTGTGAGTGAGACATTTGATACAGATGAGACGCTTGACTAGCTGAGACATGTGGCTGCTTACCTGGTACACACTGAACTGAGCGGGGGCGCCTTGATGGACATGGACAAGTAAGAACAAGGCTGTTCTTGATCTTTCTTGCGTGGGAGACGTAAAGGCAACCCTACCGTATGGACCGTCGAGACGCACTGGGGGGTAGAAGGGGACGGGCGCACCGAACTGCCCTCGCTCCTCGGTCACCGCAAGGTTGGCCTCGTGGCACAGAGAGATGAACTACACACACGACGGACAACGGGCGCATATGTGTACTTATTGTCTCTCGGGTGCAGATCAGATTGTTGGCTAGAGAGAGAGAGGTGTGCTGGTTGGTGGTTTGCTGTGTGTTGTGTGTTATGTACTCTGTCAGTCCAGTCGCCCGCGTTGCCTATCATGAGTCTGATGCTGTCGTGTGTCTGTGGGTGGCTGCAGATACTCATGGGGTGCCACTCGAACCAGCTGATCGCAGGGCAGGACATCCACACCACCTGCGCACAGACGCGCACGCGCACACACGCACTCCATCTCTCCCGTGTGTGTCCTTATGTGGGTAGGCCTGCCTCGTCCCATACTTGTCCGCACTTGTAGGAGAATTGTCTTGGCTTGAAGAGTGTCAGGAAAACCACTGTCTCATCCTTCGGCACCTGTCACACCACACACCTCACACACCATTTCAGTCCATCCGGCCAGCCATTTCTCCGCCCGTCGATCTCATTCTTGGCTAATCTCTCCATCTCTCTCCCCCCCTCTCTGTGTGTGTGCGTACCAGTGCCCACTTGACTCGCACGTCCCACGTAAAGTAGCGCCACTGGCGCAACAGCCTCTCCCCCAGGTAGCAGCACATGGCCGGCCCCATGATGACTAAGCTAAGTGGCCACCCCCAGTTCAGAAACCCAATCATGCCATGGAGACACATGAAGATGAACTGCCGCACACAAAGGCACGCACAGGAGGACTGACTGGTCACTTGGCCGCCGCGTAGCACCGCCATTCGTGTGTGTGTGCGTGTGTGTGTGCAGGCGACTTACATAGACCCAGATGAGTACGGCATGGGGGTACCTGGCGGCCAAGAAGGAATCAAATGTCGTGAGCGACAGTGTGTGTCGAAAACGCTTGTGCCGCACTTCGAAAAAATCTGACCAGAAGACTTCAAAATATTTGTGCCGCACCGATGGCAGGGAAGTCACCGTCATCGCCACAATGATCAAGGTGAGCACCACACCTACACCCCCAAAGCGAGGGACACACAAACGAACAAGCGATGAATGGAGGCTCCTGTCTCTGTCTCTCCCACAGATAATCCACACGCTGACCGGTCCACCCCGGTAAGCTGAGAACCAGGTCAAGGTAGCTCGGGGGCTCGTCGAACTTGCCATTGTTGATGGCCTCATTCAGCCCATCCGTGTCAGTCGTGCTCGACAGACTCGGCACCGTCCCCCCGGTATGTGCGGCCACATGGATGACGGTGAAGACCACAATCAGCTCCCCTGCGAATATGTGGAACTCCCTGTGCATATCGAGCAGCACGGCACACCGCCGCCCGAGCCATGTGCATCGAAATGCCGTGAGGACCCCCCTGCACATGGTGATGACGAGTATGCCTGAGAGTATCATCAGGGCCATGGCGGCACCGCGAGCGAAGAAGAGCCCCAGCCCGAACATCTCCATCTTCTTCGGCTGGGTCAGGAAGTAGGGGCCGTACCCCACCAACGCTGCGGTGGAGAGAACGGTCAGGGAGAGCTTCACAAACACCTCACCACGCTAGATGCACAGATACACACACACACACACACGCACACACACAAGCGCATATAAGCTTAAATGAATGTGTGTGGGTGTGGGTGTGGGTGTGGGTTGGAGACACTACGCACCTGATTATGGCCGACCCACGAGGACAGTTCCCAGGCCGTCAGCTCGTCACCGCCCCCTGCTTTGGACACCTTTGAGCCTTCCCCGGATGCACGCTGCTGAGCCTGGGAGGCCCGCCGCTGCTGTTTTTCTTGCCAGCTGTCGTCCTGCCTCCCCTCGTCCAGTGGCGACATGGTTGGCAGACGACGCGGGCTGTCGATGTCGCCCTTCAGCGTCGAATGCTGCCGCATCGAAAGCTGTCTGATGAGCCTGCTTGACGGCTGCGGGGCGCTGGGGGTGGTGCCGCCGTGGCGAAATTGCAGCAAATTGCTGCCCAGCTCCCGCAGGGCCTCGGTTCTGTCGGCCGTCGGCGACTCGTCATCGGCGACATCGGCATCTCCCTCCCACTCCTGGTCTTGTGCCTGCTCTCGTCCTTCAGCGTCTCCCTCCTCCCTGGGCACGCTAATCTGCCCGACGTATCGGTCCAGAACCGACAAAATCACTGCACGTCCACGCGCAACCATCAGCAGCAGGTAAGGTAGGCAGGCACCAAGAGTGTCCGTCTGTGTCCTGTTCATCATTCCGTACCTGAGACCGTCTCTGACTTGAGAGCCACTTCAAACTCGCAGCAGGCCTCGTGCAGCAGCTGCCGGATGATCTCCTCGCGGGCCTCTGGCGTGAGTGCGTCGGCACCGCTGGTGTCCTTGGGCGAGAAGTGCGGCAGCAGCGACTGCAGACGCAGCAACAGCTGCAGGGAATCTCGACGCTGCAGCCAATGCCATGCACACATGTGAATCGACGATGTATGGACGAGGATGTCAATCTGGCTTGCACCTCACCTACGTACCTCCTTGGTGTCGGTGTTGGCATCCTTGTCCTGCCCCTTTCCATCCAGCCCAGCCTCCTTTGCGTCCTTTGCCTCCTTTGTGTCCTTGCCGTCCTTGCCCACGACATCCAGCCACACGTGCTCAGAGGACAAGCCGCCGTAATACTCCCTCGCCGAACCCGTTCTGGAGCTCCCCAGGAGGCCGGGAGGCCTGCATTCGCATGATGGTCACAAAGCAATGGTGAGATGATCATGGTGGCTCTGATAATTCATGAAATTCAATCTTCTTTCCCGTTCTCGTACAGGCGTGACGAGTCGGTTTGGACGTTTGGCGGCACTCCGACGTAGTCGCGACCAGACATAGCGGCTCGTCAGGGGAGGGGGG